>JADRCD010237796.1:0-38103 GCA_019843815.1 Montemys delectorum | reverse complement strand
AGGTGCCCTTAGAGTCTAGAAGAGGGTGTCGGCTCCCTACACCTGGAGTTACAGGCATCGTGAGAGAGTGCTAGGAACTGAACTCAGGATTTCTAAAATCATATTTTCTGCTCTTACCTGCTTAGCCATCTCTCCAGCCCCTAATAGGAAAGTCTGGTTCAGGATTTTCAGTTAGTGTGTGAAGCATAGGACAATAAGCTTAGGTAAGCAAGCAAGCAAGCCAGCCAATCCAGACCACCACCACAAAACCCAACACATCATCTTGAAAACCAAAGAACTTCCCACGACACAACAGCTAGAAAGGATGTTCTAAACAGAATGAGCATTCTTTAGATATATAGAGGCATGTGCCAGAGAAACTGGGAATCTCCAGGGGTGGAAACAAAATGGAATTAAAGCCAAAGCAGGTCCCGGATCAGCTAAAGACATGGCTTTTGTGAGGGACTTTTGGGTAAAAAAATCAAGTTTTAAGAGTTAATACTGGCAGTCTGGGAATGTGGCTCACTTGGTGGACAAGCCAGCAAGCAAATCTTGGGATTTTCTTCTCCATGTTGGGAGGCAACTGTCCTTTCTGAAGCTGCACACCTTTGAGATTTGCATTTCTGAAGGCAGAAAAATGTTCTTATACCTGTGAAGTATCAGGGGCAGCAATTAATTGGGCTGCCTAAGAAAAAGAACTGAGAACTGGCAGGGGGAGCCTTCAGTTGGTCTACTGACCATCCCACAGAAACCCAATGTGAGGAGGAGGGCTTCTTTCTCTCAGCTTTCTCTAAGGTTTTCAGATTGCCAGACAAGTGAGACCAGTCCTAATGCGGATGCAAAACAGGTGGAGAGAGAGAGAGAGAGAGAGAGAGAGAGAGAGAGAGAGAGAGAGAGAGAGATTACTAAACACAACCTACTAGCACCAACCAAAACCAGGAGGAAAGAGAAACTAAGGAAACTTACAACATTTAAAAAATGTCCAAAAAGGCCCTTTCTTGCCATTTCCCTTGTTGAGAACGGAGGATGCCAAGAGTGATTGATACTGCTTGCTTGGTAAGAGGCTTGTCAGAAGACAGTCCTCAGCACTGGGAAGCTGAGCCAGGAGGATTGCCATGAGTTTGGTGACAGCCTTGGTAACACACTGACTTATTTTTTTTTTTTAGGCCCTCGCAAGGACTCCAAAGTGAAATTCTGTCCCCCAACCACCCAAAAGGAGAAAGTAATAGCAGGAAACAAGAACCTGACTACAGATATAAAAACCTGAAATACTAGGAACCAACGGTGTGAAACGTTTAATGTAGCACCTCATAAAACAGGAAAAGTGCTAAGTTCTCCTAGAAAACGTGACTCATCAGACTGACTAAAGGTGAAACAGGAACAGTGTAAACGAAGACGGAAAACCCTGACGAGAATGAGTAGGGGGTTCAAATCTGCTCACAGACTGCAACTGAATCAAGGCTGGATACAACGACCTTGATCCAAGGAAAAACCTATTGTACTTTTATGTAACATGTCCTTACCGCCTGTCCCAGAGGCTATAAAAGAGTAAAAGAGAGCCCAGTCTTCAACGTATGCATAGACACTCCCCATGCTCAGGTTGCCCCTTCCTCATATAGTGCAGTCTGACCAGTAACTCAAAGTATTCCTGAACTCCTCGCCTTGACGTGACCTTGAGCCTAGGTGGCGAATGCCTTTAATCCCAGCACTTGGGAGGCAGAGGCAGGCAGATTTCTGAGTTCGAGGCCAGCTTGGTCTACAGAAACCCTGTCTTGAAACAAACAAACAAACAAACAAACAAACAAAAAACCCAAAACAACATGACCTTGAACTCCTCATTCTTCTGTCTCTATCTCCCAGTGCTGGGACTGCAGACCTCTGCCACCTTACCTGGTCTGATAGCATATGGATAGCACATCTGGACAAGCCCAGTGGGAGATAGGAGAGATGGAAGCCTGTGTTCTTTCATGTGTATGAAGGTCATTAAATCCTAGACAAATAAATTGAACAATCTAATCCAGTATGATGGGCTGGGGATATAGCATGTGGTAGAGCCCCTGCCTAAAATGTACAAGGCCCTGGGTTCTATCAACAGGACCAGGAACAAACAGAAGAGCAATATAACAAGGTGGGCTAATCTTAGAGACAAAAGGACAGTACCACAATAAAAGCCTGGGAATGCATTTCATTACATCATAGGATTGATGAAACATTTGATTAAGATACAAGCTCATTTATAATAAAAGTGCTTTGCAAAGGGAAATAGTAACAGGAAGGAATTTTCTGTTATCTACCTACTAAAAACTAAATATATTTATTTCTACTTTGTGTATGTGGGTGTAGTGTGTGTGTACATGCATGCACATGTGTGTTCATGTGAATGATGACACTCACACATGTGTTCCAATGTATGTGTGGAGGTCAGAGGGTGAAGTTTAGGGCTCAAACTCGAGGTCTTAGGCTTACAGATGTACCGTGTTGTTAGCTGTCAGGTTAACACCACACAGCCTGGGCTGTCCTTGAACTCAGTATTCTCCTTCCTCAGCCTCTTGGGTGGTGAGATGACAGGGGTGCACATGACCACACCCAACTTAAATATTATTTGTAATGATAAAAAGGTCAGAAATCATTATTCTAAAGCCAGAGAGAAGACGAGGAAAGTGCTTGCCAACCATAACTCTCTCCCCGGGAAGCAGACTCTGAATCTTACTAAATGTATATCCCAGACGGTCTGGGATAGAACTTGTCTCCCTTCTAATTTATATGTAAAGCTGTGTCCCATTCTATTTTTGAAAACAAGTCCCCTGAAGGTGTCCCATGGTATCAGACTGTGTGTGTCTTCTGTGTACTTTAATGTCAAAGTCATCACATGTCAAGTGTCCAGAAAACACATTTGGTTAAGGAACATCAGGGATGGTGTCCTGAAATTACTTTTAAAAAATGACTTTCATGGGGCTGTGGAGATGGCTCAGCGGGTAAGAGCACTGACTGCTCTTCTGAAGGTCCTGAGTTCGGATCCCAGCAACCACATGGTGGCTCACAACCACCTGTAATGAGATCTGACGCCCTCTTCTGGTGCATCTGAAGACAGCTATAGTGAATTACACCTGAGTGAGCGGGTCCAGAGCGAGTAGGCCGGCAGAGGTCCTGAGTTCAATTCCCAGCAGCCACACACATGATGGCTCATGGTCTTCTATACAGCTACAGCGCACTCATACACATAAAATAAATAAAAATAAATCTTTTAAAAAAATTGACTTTCTTTTTCTTGTTTATAGAAGTAGTGGATCTACACCGTAGGGAACTCAAGCAGTTCTAACTCTAAAGAAAGAGTGAAAAATAACCTTGATTTCTCTTGCCAGAGATAACCACTATTTCTTTTCTAGATTTTTTTTGTTTGTTTTTTTGTTTGTTTGTTTGTTTTGTTTTGTTTTGTTTTTTTCGAGACAGGGTTTCTCTGTGTAACCCTGGCTGTCCTGGAACTCACTCTGTAGACCAGGCTGGCCTCGAACTCAGAAATCCGCCTGCCTCTGCCTCCCAAGTGCTGGGATTAAAGGCGTGTGCCACCACTGCCTGGCTCTTTTTGAGACTTTTCAAAATTTAGGTCTTATTTATTTACTTATTCAGTTATTCATTTATTCATTTATGACAGGGTCTTACTACGTAGTCTTGACTGGCTTGAAGTCTGTTATGTAGACCGTACTGGCCTTGAACTCTGCCTGCCTCTGCCTCCTGAGTGCTAGAATTAAAGTTGTACACCATCATACCTAGCAACTTTTATGTGTCTGGATGTTTTGTTTACATGTATGTCTTTACCACATGCATGCTTGATGCCTTCAGAGACCAGAAGATGGCAGCAGATTTTCTGGAACTGGAGGTACAAATAGTTGTGAGCCATTAGGTGGTTGCTGGAAATCAAACCTAGGTCCTCTAAAAGCGCCCAGTGCTTTTAACTGCTGAGCCAGAAATAACCATCACCCACCTTTGGGTGGGCTTTCTTCCCATGTGCACGTTAGGACAGTAGAGTTCCCAGTCCTTGGGTGTAGCCCTGTGCCTCATTTCCTTCTTCTTACAAGAGCATCTCCTCAGAGGCATATTTGTTAAATGGTCACAGGGGACTAAATATCACAATGTCCCTAACCCTTTTCCTGCCTTTAGGTTTATAGGTCGTCTCTGTAAGTGATAGCATTTCTCTGCCTACACACTCCTTTCTAGGCTGGCCACTCCAGGCTAGAGGCAACTTTTTCTCCAGCCATTACTCAAGTCTTTCTAAGCAAGTTCATTTACTCTGCCTGGGTCCCTGTGTCCTCCCCTTCCTCCAACTTCTACTTTCATGATCATGGAAACAGTAGAGGAGATTGGGGAGAGAAGGACAACTCCTAGAAGTCAGGCAGGAATCTGAGGCAGGGGAGGGGTTAGTTGGCCTTTTCTTCTGATCTCACCTGCCCAGGGACCCCCCCTTCTTCCTCCCTTTTCTTTCTCTATAAGCCTCTTACTTCTCCTCTAGAAAACCACTCAAGATAAGGAAATTCCAGGCAGTTGTGATGGCTCTGTGTAAAATCACTTATGCAAGCCCTAATGTCCCTGAGTTAATTCCCAGATACACACAATTGTCTCTGACCTCCACATATGCTCCATAATGTATTCTCCCTCCCTCTCTCTCTCTCTCCTCCCTCCCTCTCTCTCTCCCTCTCTCATGTGTATATATATGTGCATCATTCACATGCATACATGTGCACACATTATACACAGGCACACACACACAAACCTATGTACATTAATAAAAAGAAATTAAAAAGTTTGAAAAATTTAAAGAGACTTCTCACCAGAGCATCTCTATGTTCTTGTATTTCGACTGTGCCTGAGGTTGTTCAGCTGGCTTCTTTGTCTTCGTTGACCTGTGTGTGTTCATGTGGTAATCAGACTGAGGGGCTCTCTGGCCCAGGGACTCGTGTCTATGGGGAAGTTCATTAAAGTCCTGCAGATCTATATCAGAAAACATGTACATGGACTGCGGCTGATTCAAAATTCTCTTCTCTTCCTCACGCCTGTGTCCTCGTCTTTTATTAGCGTTCTGTCTCGAGACAGAGTTTTTATATAACACTCTGTCAAAAGCCTGCTTGGGTGGAATGGAAGGGTCGGAGGTGACGTTGGGATTGTGGGTGAGTGCTCTGGAGTCCTGTATATTGGGATTAGAAGCATTCATTTGTGCAGCCATCTCCTGCTTTGCTGAGGCATCCACAGGCTGCCTTTGGTTTTGTGGTTGTTGGAGAGGGTTATTCTGATTATTTTGACTGACAACAAGCTCTTTTGTTCCAAGAGATTTCAGGTCGTTCTGGTGTTTCCTCTGTTTCCGAACCCTGGACTTGGCTGTTCTTCTAGAAGGTTGCTGGCCATTGGCTGCATCAGAAGACTGACCTCTTGGGACATTGCCTGATTTTGTATCTTCATACCGAGACAGATGCTCTTGGTAATTCTAAAAAAGATATTATAGTTAAGTCAAAATCAGAAGATAAGTACTCTTCATAAATTTTCAATTAATTCTTTTTTTTTTAAATGGGCATCAAAATGTCTAGGAACATGACCATGGATGGTAAAGAAGCGAGTACTGGGAGTTCTCTCCTAATTAGGTGATTGGAGGTGAGCAGCTGAGGAAATGTTAGATTGTGAGCCCAGACAGAGCTTGAGAGCTTAAAACAGTTCTCTATTAGGTCTCTGACTGACAAGCTATATAGGGAGGTGTCACCAATGGGGAATTGGATGGAGAGAAATGTCACCTCCAAAGAGATGCAGAGAGTAAGGATATAGATCTGGGCCAATGGATACAGGATTATGTCAACTAAGTGAGTGTTTCCAGAATCCCACCCACAAGACACCAGAGGTTTGCCTGTGCCAACCAAGTACAAACTCCATCTGACACATGGTTCAGACCATCAGCTCGGTGTGCACACACAAGTCAGCAGCTAGAAGTGACCTCTTCACCGGATGAAACAAATTAGATCTCATTCAGAGGACCCTGAAAGAGCCAGTGCCATGGTGGGGCATCCGCGAAACCACAAGAGTTGTTTTTGCTTTGTGTTGCCAAATATAGCCTGCACTTAGGCAATCAAACATCTGGGGGAGGGGACTTCAATCTCAGAGCAGTCTTCTGGCTTTTCTAAGTCCTGTAACAACAAAATGTACTCCCGGAACAATAGATACACTATGTAACTAAATTGTGCCCTGCAGCCATTTAAGAGTATTTCCCGAGGAATGGCACACTCATTACTTTGTGGAAAATGAGCAGGGTAAAGAGGCCTTTGGAACGAATGATTAACTGCTTATTGAAACAGTAAGATGACCGTATGCATTGATGTGTTCTATAACTGCAACGTCTTTTTCCCCTTTGAGGGCTCACACGTAAAAAAGAACCTCCCACGACCCACATCTGTGCAATGCTAATTGAAAAACACAGCCATTAGGTAGGTCATTGGAGGCCAGTGGAAATACTCAGACTGGGCAAAGCATGCTTTTTCTTGTTTGGATTTGTTTTAGTTGGTGGGGAAGAAAGATCGTGTCATGAGGATGCAGTTTTAGGTTTTCTTTCACTTCCCTGAAACAATCTGCAAGGCTGACAAGATGAGCCTCTGCATATTCCCAAGTGATAGTCATGCTCCCTGTTTCTAATAGAGTCATATTCGGATGCTAAGGACAGGGCTATTATATTTATGACAGTAATATACAGTATCACTTGTAAGATCAGTGTTTGTAAAGAATGACTTCTATTTGAAATGAAGCGTGTTTTCTTTGGGATTTGAGCCATTTGAGGATTGACCCAGCTCTCATTGGCTCTTATAAAGGGATAGTTTTCATCTGCAGCGCTTCCCCCATCTTAAAAAAACTGACAAAAATAACAAATAAACAAAACCTCTCCTATGCATTCAGGTAAGAAAAAGGTTTTCTTCCACATGGTTTATCAATCAAGCTGCACGGGGGTGGGGTTGGGGGTGGGGGTGGGGGTGGGGTGGGGGTGGGGATGGGGGTGGGGGTGGGTAAAAAGGCGTGTGGTCCCAAGTACACGCTTCCTTGTAGTGGGCCCCCCAAAGTGTTACCTTGGATTTTATTTTTTATTACATGTATTTGTTTGTGTGCATGTGTGGGCATCAGTTCTCCCCTTCCATCAAGTGGGTGCCAGGGATGGAACTCATATTGTCAGCCTCGGTGGCAAGCACCTTTGCTTGTTGAGCCATCTTGCTGACAGGCTCAGAAATTGCTATCTGACAGGTGTGTTCTGAAACACAGTGGCTCTCTTCATGCTGTCAGCACGGCAGGAAAGGTCCAACAAGCTGTGGCTATGATCAATCTACAAACTTTAACTCAGACTGACCAACCATGGCATTCTTTGCAATATTTGTTCAGCCTTTCACTGGTTAATGGAATAATAATGAAGTAATAATGGAGTGACTAGGCATGCTTTCTGTCATCACCTGGCTTACATTCCTCCCCCCACACCCCCGTTTTCTCTTTTTATTCCAATCAAAACAAACAAACAAACAAACAAACAACCCCAGAAGAAAATCCTCTTCTGGAAATCCTGGTTAGTGCTTGACCCTTGCCATGTTGTCTCCGTGGTTGCAGCTGATTCAGAGCGCAGCAGCCTCCTTCCTAGGGCGCTTTGTCAACAAAGGCCAAAGACTCATCATTTTACCAAACCTAAATTGTCTCTAGTGTTAAATCTTCTATTCACATAGACATAAGTGCCTGAAGATGTCACTTCAGTTCTCAGAAAGCAAGACATTTCCCAACTTGATATGATTTCCCTCACCTTCCTAGTAGCCTGCCTCCTCGAGATCTGCCACTGGCTGGAGATTTATTACTGTACAATTGAGGCATCAGGTGTCACTCTTTAGGTGGTGACACCTGAGTCCCCTGAAGTTAATATACAAAGCCATTCTCAGGCTATTTAATCCCCATCAGCGCGGAAATCCTCGATTCCATTCTGTTCTCACTAGGATTCCTTTGTTACCCAAGCTGGCAATTGGTACACCCTCCATGCACTCAGACTAACGGCTTAATGGCAGTAGGTTTTTATATCACATGCGGAGTGACAGCCTTGGGGACTCTCATGCCTGAAGCTGAGATGAGAGTGGTGTGGTGAGACTCATCCTTAGTCACCAGTGTCTACCCACAGTGTGCCGTCGCTCCACCCCTGTGAAAGGCACCGCCTGCCTGCTTCTGTCTTGTGGCTCCCCAGAATGCACACTCTCACCCACATCTCCTCTAACATAAAGGCCATAAAGGCCATTGTTGCTCTGAGCTGCCCTAGCTGGGCCTTGGGGTCCTAAGACTTTTACCCAGGCTCCAGGATTACCTCTGCCCCAGAGAACTTTCTGTTGTATCTGTTTATCTTTTGTGTTTGTTAAAAATAAAGTGTGAGGGCTGGAGAGATGGCTCAGTGGTTAAGAGCACTGACTGCTCTTCCAGAGGTCCTGAGTTCAATTCTCAGCAACCACATGGTGGCTCACAACCCTTTGTAATGGGATCTGATGCCCTCTTCTGGTGTGTCTGAAGACAGCTACAGTGTGCTCATATACATAAAATAAATATGTCTTTAAAAAACATGACCTTAGGTTCCAAGTTTTATCTAATATTATTTTATGTATATATGAATTTTGTCTGCATATATGTCTATGAACCGTGTGTGTGTGTGTGTGTGTGTGTGTGTGTGTGTGTGTGTGTGTGTATGTGTGTGTGTGCTGCCTGTGGAAGCCAGAAAAGAATGTCAGATCCCCTGGGACTGGAATTAGAGATAGTTATGAGCTGCCGTGTGGGTGCTGAGAATTGAACCCAGGTCCTCTGGAAGAACAGCCATGGCTCTTAAACACTGAACCATCTCTCTAGTCCCTATCTAATATTATTAAGAAACATCCAGGGGTCTGGAAAGATGGCTCAGTGGTTAAGAGCACTGACTGTTCTGTTCTTCCAGAGGTCCTGAGTTCAATTCCCAGCAACTACATGGTGGCTTACAACCATCTGTAATGGGATCTGAGGCCATCTTCTGGTGTGTCTGAAGACAGCTATAGTGTACCCATGTACATGAAATAAATAAATAAATAAATAAATAAATCTTTTTTTTTTAAAAGAAACACCCAGCATGAATTATTAACTAAGTCCCTCACTGTCAGAAAGGAAAAATTTCAGATAAATGGAAGCCCGTGTTGATCAGACCAAAGGCACAGCTCTTTAGAGAGATGGGGAATGGGGCAATCACAGGGACTTGATGATGATTAGTGAAGGATTCTATGCCATTTTATGATGCCACCACTGCTGCTTTTGTTCTGGGTCCAGGATGACCCTCACGCTTAGGACGCCTGGAAGGGTCCTCTGGCTAAGGAAATATTTTAGCACGGCCTCTGAGCACCCAATGCCTTCAGTTCGGGCACACCTATGATATGGGACCTCTGAAACCTGTGAAGACCCATAGGAGAGCACAGGATGCTGCAGGACCATACAGTCCCAGGAAGGGTCTGTCCATGAAGAGGTCCTAAGCAGGATGTAAAGATCTTATGTGGGCACAGGAATCTGATGTGAAAATCATGACGACCCAAGGCTCTCAATCAGATGGCCTAGAGGATCCTGTCCTCCACATCCCACTGCCAGGGGACACTTCTGTACTCATCTTTTTTTTTTTTTTCCTACTGGGAAGCAAATGAATATTTATTTTAAAACCCAAAAAGGTCTCTCTCTCTCTCTCTCTCTCTCTCTTTTTTATTAGATATTTTATTTACATTTCAAATGTTATCTCCTTTTCCAGTTTCCCTTCTAGAAAAAAACAAAAACAAAAAACTGTTCCCTCCCTGCTCCCCCTGTTCATCAACCCACCGTCTCCAGCTTTCTGGCCCTGGCATTCCCCTACACTAGGGCATAGAACCTTCATAGGACCAAGGGCCTCTCCTCCCATTGATGACCCACTAGGCCATCCTTTGCTACATATGCAGCTAGAGCCAGAGTCCCTCCATGTGTACTCTTTGGTTGGTGGTTGAGTCCCTGGGAGCTCTGAGGGTACTAGTTGTTCATATTGTTGTTCCTCCTATGGGGCTGTAAACCCCTTCAGCTCCTTGGGTCCTTTCTCTAGCTCCTTCATTGGGGACACTGTGCTTAGTCCAATGGATGGCTGTGAGCCTCTACTTCTGTATTTGTCGGGCACTGTCAGAGCCTCTCAGGAGACAGCTATATCAGGCACCTGTCAGCCAGCACTTGCTGGCATCCACAATAGTGTCTGGGTTTGGTGATTGAATATGGGAAGGATTCCCAGGTGGGGCAGTCTCTGGATTGTCTTTCCTTCAGTCTCTGCTCCACACTTTGTCTCTGCAACTCCTTCCATGGGTATTTTGTTCCCCCTTCTAAGAAGAATCAAAGTATCCACACTTTGGTCTTCCTTCTTGAGTTTCTTGTGGTTTGTGGATTGCATTTTGGGTATTCTCAGCTTCTGGGCTAATATCCACTTATCAGAGAGAGTGCATGCCATGTGTGTTCTTTTGTGATTGGGTTACTTCCCTCAGGATGATATCCTCCAGATCCATCCATTTGCCTAAGAATTTCATAAATTCATTGTTTTTAATAGCTGAGTAGTACTCCATTATGTAAATGTGTAGAAGTCCTCTGATAAGGGACATCTACAGCAGATGATGGTGAGGTTGTGGAGAAAGAGGAACACTCCTTCATTGCTGGTGGGATTGCAAGCTGGTACAACCACTCTGGAAATCAGTTTGGTGGTTCCTTAGGAAATTGAACATAGTACCAGAGGACCCAGCTATACCACTCCTGGGCATATACCCAGAAGATGCTACAACATGCAATAAGGACACATGCTCCACTAATTTTATAGCAGCCTTATTTATAATAACCAGAAACTGGAAACAACCCAGATGTCCCTCAACAGAGGAATGGGTACAGAAAATGTCCTCATCTTTTTTAACGTTTTGATGTGGCCTCCCTATCAGCTTTTAGGAAACTCTGAGTAACTGACTTGATTTATTTACTTATTTCAATTCTATCAGCAGCCTGAAGACCTGGTAAAGACAAGAGAGGCTTTAAGATGTCTGTCTTTGGGGCTAGAGAGATGGCTCAGTGGTTAAGAGCAATGACTGCTCTTCTGGAGGTCCTGAGTTCAAATCCTAGCAACCACATGGTGGCTCACAACCATCCATAAGGAGATATGATGCCCTCTTCTGATGTGTCTGAAGACAGCTATAGTGTACCTACATATAATAAATAAGTAAATCTTTTTTAAAAAAGATATCTGTCTTTTCTAACTTCTCCTATGCTTGGAGGAACTTTAATGCTTTGAACTTTATAGTTGCTTCATGTATGACTTTAATTGGTGATACCAACAGGTTCCTTAGGCTTGGTGATTTCAAAAGGCTCACCACCCCACCCCATGGCCAAGGTCTCACTGTGTAGCATTGTAGACCAGGTTGATCTCTGACTAACAGCCATGTATGTGCTTGCCTCTGAGTGCTGGAACACCGGAATTAAAGATGTGCCACCATGCTCATCCTTAAGCAGGGATGGAACCTGTTCCAAGAATGACTCCATATAACTCCATGTACCGACCCAGGAAACGATCAGCTACGAATGACCTTTCTATTTCTTCTAGAAATAGTGGGACAATTACCCGTCCCCCAACGACACTTATGAGTGTCCATGGACAAGACAGATGCCATTATACTAAGATATCAGTTGGTAAGCTTGCACATTCTGGATACAAGGTTTGGTGGGGTTCTGAAGGATCCTATCCAGCTTCAGGGACAGCGTTTCCTGAGTCTACTGGGTAGCTATTAGCTCCCAAAGAAAACATATTATTTTTCCTCTGCATATTCCCATCCCTTCCTTCTGTCAGAGGTTTTGTCTCTGTATGTTTGGAGTGCTAAAAATGGTGTTCTGGGACAGGGGATCTTTCAAAAACAGTTAGGGTTGCTGGAGGAGCCAGCATACAAGCTATGGCAGAAGGCAGTCTTTGGCATGGGTGGGTAGGCATTCTAGGCTTAAAATAACCCTTAAATGACAAGAACTCAGTGACAAACATTACTCATATCCAGCAGTATCACTTGAAGCACACTTAACACACAATCTAGCAGGTGACCTTGAGCTGTTCTGCTCTCTGATGCCATTTGTCCTCAGGATCCATGAAAGTGTTTTCGACTTCTTTGTCATTCTGGACAGTCGTCTTGCCAGTATCTCGGACAGGGTAGGAAATCTAAGAGGATAAAACACACAGGACAGTAAGTGGCATATACTGCATCCTAAGTGAGTTCATTTCAGTCTTATAGCCATGGGGCCCCAGGCTCTGTACTCTAGAGAGAGGCCCTGGGGAGACAAGTTTTATGTTTGGTTTATTGCAAGGGTCAATTTCAGTTTTCAGGCACTTTTGTCAGCCAACCTTTCATCTCTGCAATAACAAACAAACAAACAACAACAATAACAACAATAACAACAAACCCCCAAACAACAAAAACCCCCAAATAAACAGTTTCAAAGGAGGAAGCATTTATTTTCATTCATGGTTGTAGAGAGAATATCTTGTGTATTGAATGGATGATTGCAGAGGGTTCAGCCCATGGTCACTTAGCTCTGTTGTTTTGGGGCCAGGGGTAAGGCAGAATATCATGATGGGGAGTGGTTTAACATACAGCAGCCAGGAAGCAGGAGACACAGGGGAAGAGGCTGACATCGTAGTGTGCTCTTTAAGGGCACAACCTATGACTTACTTCCTCCAACTGGTCCCTAGCTCCTAAAATTTGTACCATTGTCCAATGGCACCATCATGTGGGGGCCAAGCCTTCAATATCTGAGGTTTTGAGGGCCACCTGAGACAAAAATCATTAGAAGAATCTGGTTTTTTCTCAGGGAAGATGGAAATAAAGTGTTTTCTCTTGAAGACATGAAGAGAGAAAGGGTGCTGTGACGTCCAAATACTCCTTGTTTAAATGTCCCATACCTTGTCAGTAAACAACCTTAGGGCAGTTGTTAGAACAGAGTACTGAAAGTAACAATTGACCCCATCAACAGACACATGGTACCATACCCTTTACCTACAGTGGGGACTATGCCCTGATAAACTCATCGTAAATTTTAAAAATGTGTTTAACATCCATGCTGACTAGTTTTTGTCAACTTTATATACAAGCTAGAGTCTTTTGGAAAGGGGGAACCTCAGTTGAGAAAATGCCCCCACCAGATTGACCTACGGGACTTTTCTTGCTTGATGATTGATGTGGGAGGGCCCAGCTCACTGTGAGTAGTGCCACCATCATGCTGAAGAGTCTTGAGTTGTAAAAGAAAGCAAACTGACCAAGCCGGTTAGCAGGATTACGCTGTGGCCTGTGCTTCATTCCTGCCTTCAGCTTCCGGTCTTGAGCTCCTATCCTGACTTCGTTCACTGACCAAGTGTGATCCAAGAGTTGTAGGATGAACTTACCTCTTTCCTTCCCAAGTTGGTCATGGTGTTGCTATCACATAACATCCTAACCAAGATGCATGCCTAATCAACCAAACACCACGGCTTAGCGTAGCCTACTTTAATTCTGTCCACACAGTTGAGCAGGTGCAGTGGTGCACACCTATCATTCCCTGCTTGGGAAGCTGGGGCAGGGGGATGGAGAGATGGTGGGAGACTTTAGGAGGTGGGGCCCTAGTTGGAGAACACAAGCCACTGAGAGTTTGCCTTTGAAGGCCACGCTGGGTCTGCTTCCTGATTACCCAGTGTAAATAGCATTTTCTTGCATATACTGCAACCATGATATCTTGGGCCATCAGCTCAGGATCTACGGAACCAAATTAACCCAAATAACTACATAGTGAACGTCTGAAACCATAAGCAAAACAGGTCTTTCATTTTCTATCTGTTTTCTCAAGTATTTTGGGTCTTTGTTTCATATCAAGAACCAGTCACCTTCTTTAATCAGGCAAGGTTCCCAGCAGTGGGAATGGGGACAACAACCCAATCACAAACCCTTTAGCTTACAATATGTCCTGCCTGCAAGATGTGCTGAGCTAACAGTGGAGCAGAACTTGTGGGGGTGGCCAACCAATGACTGGTCCAACTTGAGGCCCAGAGACTCAATAAAACAATATGACTGGCTAAAAAAAAAAAAGTCACTGAAATGATTCCTAATGATGTTCTGCTATACTCACAGATCCATACCTCGCCCAATTGCCACCAGAGAGACATCACCCAGCAACTGAGAGGGGCAGGTGCATAGACTCACAGCCAAATACTAGATGAAGTCAGGGGAACCCCAAAGAAGAAGGACTCTAGGAGTCAGAGGGGCCAAGGACACTGGGAGAACACAGCCCACAGATCAATTAAACAGGGCTCATAGGAGCTCACAGAGACCGAAGTGGCAATCACAGGACCTACATGGGTCTGACCTAGGTCCTCTGCGTCTATGTTATGGCCATTCAGTTTGGCATTTTTGTAGGACTCCTAACAGTCCGTGGGAGTGGGGGTGTCTCGGACTTTTTTTGCCTATAAGTGGGACATTTTTCCTTCTACCAGATTGCCTCATCCACCTTGATAATAGGGTTTATGCCTAGTCTTATTATAATACGTTATGCTATGTTCAGTTCTGTGGAAAGCCTGCTTCTTCTTTCTTTAAAGGGATCTAGGAGACATGGGAGGTAGGTGGGGAGCTGGTAGGACTGGAGGTAGGGGAAAGCTACGGTTGGTGTGTAATGTATATAAAGAATACAAGTGGCAATAAAAAAGAAATGTGTCTGAGCTATTCAGAACCTGTTAGAACATCCAGCAGAAGGCAGGCTTAGAGCTCTAGCGGCTCAGTGCGGGAAGAGAATCTGGAAAGAAGACATTTCAAGCCCCAGGACATCCACACCTACCCTTAACAGACATTCATCCAGTCTGCCTGCATCTCTTGGCCGGCAGTGTCCAACTGACTCAGAAGTCTTTCTTATACATTCTTCCTAGTGTTTCTGTCTCAAGATTCCTCATCCATCCTCACTGTGACACACCGCTCCCGTTAGGTTCTGGTGATGACTGTCTCCCGCCCCCCGCTCCCCCTCCCCCCCCCCCTATAAAATGCCAAGTCTCTTCCTTTCTGAATGGATGCAATCCACTTTTTAAAATGTAGCTTTAAGGCTTTGCACTCTCTTTATCTTGTCAAATTTCCTGTGGTGGGCTGTGGAGTGTGGGGTGGCCAACGTGCAAGAATGCAGGATGGTAGGGACTGGATCTGACAGGCTGGAGTTCAGACTCTCCCTCTGGTGCTTATGTTTACCAGTGGGGTCTAACGTTCATTGGCCACCAAGAGGGAAATGTGTTTGTCGACCATTGCGTGCTAAGTAAACATTGGACAATGAGGACAGTCTCACCCTTTTCCATTCAGGATGGCATGTTTACCTCAAGAAAGGAAAACACTGCTTCACCTCACCTGTCTCTAGTAAGTCCATGAAATAGCTATCAGAATTAACACCCGCGCAGATTCTGCACTCCCTTGTGTCGTGTCTGTTATTTTTAATTTGCCTTTTATGCCTTGCCGACCTGACCAGGACCACGTTACCCCGCAGGTTGAGGGAGGCCCAGACTGGCCAGCCCACGGCACAATGGGATGTAGATTCTCCAGCTTTTGCAAAGGCAAAGAGAAACATAAGATGTGCTTTAGGTTATGGGGTTTATCATCAGTGACATTAATTTTCTATTTACAATTGTAATAGTTTGTATAGGTTTAGGCCAGGGAGTGGCACTATTAGGAGGTGTGGCCTTGTGGGAGTAGGTGTGTCACTGTGGGTGTGGGCTTTAATACCCTAGTCCTGACTGCCTGGAAGTCAGTATTCTGATCGCAGCCTTTAGATGAAGACGTAGACCTCCTCCTGCATTATGCCTGTCTGGATGCTGCCATGTTCCCACCTTGATGAGAATGGACTGAACCTCTGAACCTGTAAGCCAGCTCCAGTTAAATGTTGTCCTTATAAGAGTTGCCTTGGTCATGGCGTCTGTTCACAGAAGTAAAACCCAAACTAAGACAACAACCATGTTTGCATAGTTCTGTCAAAAACTTCACATATGGCTAGTCAGGCATCGCCTGCTTCCCTTGCCAGGGAGTGAAGGACACACACTGTTTCTGTGCACAATATTTTGGTGAAGCTTGGCTGAGTCACCCCAGTGAGCTTGCTGGGCAGGTAAAACATACTTCTACATTAGCTCTTTGAAAGTGGAGTGGGACACAACCTCTGCCATCTATTTTTTCTCTTTCTTTCTTTCTTTCTTTTTTTTTTTTTGTGAACTATTCTATTAATACCAATCAAATCGAGAAAATGATCAAATGAAATTGCATTTTGAGCATCGTAAGCTGTGTAATGTCTATTCTGTTAAATTGGGGCCTATAATTGCTTCTGTACTGAAAAGATACAACAAAGACAGCAATCATGGCATGTCATTATCCCAGACTAGAAAACCGGCCTTTGCTGGGAGGACTTCAAAGGCTTGTGGTTCTCAAATTGCATTTGGCTGCTATTGTTGAAGCGCAGGCAATCTTGATTAGGTGTTTACACTGAGGTAAGGCGAAGAGCAGAGAGTCTGAGTGCTTGGGTCTAGAGCCATTAAAAAATTGTACATTATGTTCCTCGCTTTGAAGTGAGGGTTTGTAGGGAGGAAAGCAACTCAGATTGAGGACAGCTGAGCTAGGCTGGGCTGCGGTTTCTCTCTCAAAGAAAACACATTGGGTTCTTAGAGAATCAGATGGCACCGCAGAGAGCAGAGCCAAGGCTTCACCCAGATCTGCATAACACACACCAACACATGCTTCATAAATACACTAATATTAGAAAGTTATCACTGCAGGCTGGGCCCTTGTCTCCTCTTATACCCTGCCTTTCCTGCTGTCTGCGTGTTATCTGCCATGGGCAGCTTCACAGTAGTTGAGAAGGCTTTGCAATGCATGTTCCTAGTACTCGTGTACTGGCAACTAATCATGTGCGCAGATTAAATAAGCCAAGGTATCAGACTAAAGAAATATTATATCTATTGCATGTAAACATGTGTGTGCATGCATGTGTGTGTGTGCATGCATACATGTGTGATGTGTATGCCACAGTGCACATGCCAAGGGGAGAGAACGACTTGAGGACTTTGTTCTTTCTGTTCACTACGTAGGACCTGGTTACTAAACTCAGCTCGTCAGGCTTGGCTGTAGGCCTCTTTAGCTGCTGAGACACCTTGCCAACCCAGAGTCAAGGTTTCTGCTTGCTTGTTTTCAATTATTTTTTAAATGTTCTGATGTATCAGCTCCTTACACTCCCACTTTGGGCATAATCCCTGGATCTGGTGAGGGCTTCCTTACTCATTTGCCTAATGAGTGCTTGGAAGCGCTTATCCCTGTCATCACACCCCTGATACTTTTGCCCTGGGCTGTTTTATACCTGCTCACGTTTCCATGGCCAGCAAAAAAGAGACTGATTCAGATTCTACTACTATGAGGTGACTTTGCTGACACTCAGCATGGCTGCTTAAATTATCAAAGGGTTTTGTGTTTTTCAGCTGCTTAGAGACGACACACATGAAATATCAGTTGCCAGCCTGTCTCCATTCTTTTTTGTCTCTCTTTTCTTTCTTTCTTTTTTTTTTCAGAGAAGAAAATCACTTTACTTTAAAACTACAATCCTCAGCAGTTAACAGCAATAGCTACTATTCCAGAAGAGCCAGGTTAGATTTCCAGCACCCACACCAGGGTTTACAACAGACTGCAACTCTAGTTTGAGGGGGTTTGATGCTTTCTTCTGGCATCTGCTGGAACGAGCACACGAGTGTTGCCTAGACATACATGAAGGCAAAAGACCCATATACATAAAAGTCAAAAATAATAAATAATGATCTCTACAGAGTACAGTAGCATACCTTGTGATCATAGCACTCAGGAGGTAGGAACAGAAAAAAAAAAGCCACTTTGAAGATAGCCTGGAATAAAAGCAAGTACAAGGCTAGCCTGGGCTACATGACACGATGTTGTACCAAAGACAAACACAACATACATATGAAGCCCAAAACAATAAAAATAAAAACTTCATCAGTTTTCTCATATGAATAGACCTCAGATATTTTCTTTATTTACATTTCAAGTGTTTTCCCCTTTCTAGGTCTCCCCTTTGCAACCCCCTATCCCATTCCCCCTCCCCCTGCCTCTATGAGGGTGCTCTCCCCCCCGCCCCCCGCCACTCCTGTTTTCCCTCCCTGGCATTCCCCTACACTAACACATCCAGTACCCTCAGGTCCAAGGACCTCTCCTCCCACGGATGGCTTTGTTGGCAGGGCTGCCCTGTTACACAGATCCGAGTACTGTGTTTTTGTACTTCCTAGTGGTTTTGAGTGTGCCTGGTGTAGAGACGGCCAACAAATAGAACTAGATGACAAATTCGACCCATGTTGTCCCGAGCTATCCCAGCTTCATTAGAATAAATATAGTCAGCTGTTTACACAGATTCCATATCCATGGGTTAAATCAGGGTCTCGGGCTTGGCTTAGTACTTCCTTAGCATGAGTTTAATCCCCAGTACCTCAAAGGAAAAAAAAAAAACCCAAAACAGCAAACAAGACCAAGCAAGTATTCAGCTGACCATGTTTGTTTGTTTGTTCTGTTTTAAAAAAATCCTCAATATACCAGCACTGAGCATGTCCAGACTCAAGTGTCAACCCTATCACCTCCAGAATAATATGGCATAGCTACTGTGAGGTATGACACGTAAGCAAGAGCTGTCTAACAGTTCACAGACAAATGCGCACAGAGTTCACACAAATACCACACCATTTAATAGAGGGACTTGAACTCCTCAGATTTTAGTGTCTGACAAAAGTCCCCCATGGATATTGACGGGCCGTTAAAATTACTTAGTTGTCCAGGCAGGTTTGTGGTTTCTAAAATGGGGGTGGAGAGTAGGGCTCCATCTTCCCTCCTACTCTTGCTCACTGTGCCCCAGGTCCACTGGTCCTTCAGCCCCTCAACCTCTCCCATGTATCATCTTCCCCAAATATGCGTGGCATGCTTTCCCATGGCCTCCGTATCCTCAGAGAGAGAGAGACTGCCATGCGGCCTAGTTTAAACTGGGATTTCTGCCACCTTGGCAAAGCTTCTGATACCTTCTCTGCTTCATCTCTCCCTTTTTGCTGATGTATTGTGTATATGGTCCATCGCCTCCACAGACATAGTCAGTCTCTCTCCTTCCCTCCACCCCTTCTTTTCTCTTTTCTCCTCCTACCACCATAAGAGATTCAAATTCTCTACATAAGAGTGTTAGAATTTTCTGGTGGCTCAAACGGTTTGGATTTGGGAGTGTTTCAGATTTGGTGTCTGGGATTAGAAACTGGTCTGTAGACCAGTTTCTGGTAAGTTCGGGTTGTTTATATATTTCTTTCCTCTCTTCTCTAAGATCTCAGGAGGAGGCACGCAGACAGTAGCGTGATAACCACAGACTCACAGCAGCCTGGGTTATTTAATACAAATGACAAAAATGTCATGTGGTCATGTGCACTGCTTCTGACTTTGATTCAAATTCATGCAACATGCCCTGTGATGTAAGACATCACAGAATTACCCAAAGTGATGGGTACATTTTTGAAAGCTTGGAAGTGACTAATCCCTAAAAATGATTAATTGTGTGCAATTTCCAGTTTTCAAATGGGCATGCCTAAGCTACATAGGAAGTTTCCTTCTGCATGGATCCATCTTCAGCTCCGTGGATTTAATGAAGTGTTGCTCTAGAGTGCTGAGCAGGGCCCACCAGAAGGATGCCTCAGAAATGTCTCATATTGAAAAAACTATAAAGTTCAATTGGAATTACACAGTCATAAGTAAGTGCTCTTGTGTTGGTATAGGACAAAATAAGAAAATCTATCAATCAATGAACGGCTCTGGAGTCCCTGATGGGCAGAAGAATAACTTCTGCAAGTGCCATGGAGCCAGATCTCAAAAGCAGTGCTAAACCAAACCATTCTATAAGAGTGGAGTGTATGTTTCCAACCAAGTATAGTTATAAAAAGATGATCATAACTTAAATAAGAGAAAGCTAGATCTTACAGACAACTCAAAGCTTTCCTTAATTAGCAGCCATGGAAAGAAGAGCAATTTAGTACTTGGACGGTAGACTTCTCAGTAGGAAACTGTAAGTTCATCTAAGCATTCAATAACAAATGCATCCTACAGGGCCTATGTGACATTAAAAGCTTCCACATATGGAATGTCACTTGAACACACCAATAATCTTGAATCTGCTGTAGAAAGTCAACATTTGTAGGTTTTTTGTTTGTTTGTTTTTGTTTTTTTGAGACATTTTCTCATGTAGGCCAAGTTGGACATGAGAGCTCAGGGTATCTGAGGATGGCCTTGAACTCTTGATTGCTTCTGCCTCCCAAGTGCTGGAATAACTAGTGTGTACCATCATGTTTAGTTTATTCAGAAGCAGGTGGATCTCTGTAAATTCAAGGCCAGTCAGGGTAATACAGTGAGACCTCAAATAAACAAAAAGATAATAGAGAAATAATTAGAATTGTAGCCAAGCAGACCTATTGAAAGGCCAGATTTGAGGAGGAGAAATGTTGAAATGATTATGTTGCAAAATTATAATTGAAAACCAAAGCATTAAATACTGTGTACATGACCCAAATTTATTCATAAATTTCTTATCTTAAATTCAAAGCTCAATTATTAAAGAAATGTACCAACTACGTGGATATAAGATTGCAAAGTTCAAAGGCCAGTGAGATGGCTTGGTGGTGAGGGTGTTTGTGGCCAAGCCTGACAACCTGAGTTTGATTCCTGGGACCCACATGGTAGAAGGAGGGAATCAAGTCCCACAAGTTGTTCTCTGACTTCCACATGATGCAGTGGCAAGCATGTGCCAAATCAATCAATCAATCAACAATAAACACAATAAAAATGGTAGCGTTCTGTAATGCATGGGAAGAGTTTGGTTGACTGGGGATAATTGGGAGACAGCATTTTCCAAGAGGATCAACTAAGAGTGATAGACAGACTCCCTTGAAGTATGAATGTTTTGATCCCATAGGCTGGCTGTTTGGATGAAATAAAATGGGGGAAGGGACATACCTCCCCCTCCCCCCTTCCTGGCCAGCGTAAAATGAGCTTCTCTGCTCTGCCACACCCTCTCCAACATAACAGATAGAAAAACCTCTCTTCCTTCAAGCCACTTTTCTCTTGGATATTTTGACCTACCATCATCAACAGCAAAAATGCTGGCTAAAATGGATCCCCTTTATAGATGGTCTTTAAGTAGCAACATCACAGACGTCACATTATACACAATAGACATCACATCATACACAAGCACACGAGGTATGTCCAATTGTGTCCTTCTGCCACCTGAGATTCTATCTTTATTTCTGGGCACTGTCACTCAAGATAAGAAAAGACCTTTTAGGAGAGCCTATGCCTTATATAGTTTCCTTTCCTATCCTATGGCGAAAAGACTGTGCACACATGTACACACATGCATACACATTTGTGCACATGTATATGCAGGTGTGAATGTGGAGGGCAGAGGATAGCTTTGGATGTGTACTTTCTCAGCCCCACCTTTTGATTGCTTTTGTTTTTGTTTTGAGACAGGGTTTCTCTGTGTAGACCCAGCTGTCCTGGAACTCTCTCTGTAGTTGAGGCTGGACTCGAACTCTAAGAGATCCACCTGCCTCTGCCTCCCTAGTGCTGGAATTAAAGGCACACACCACCACCCCCCAGCTCTTCCTTTCCTTTCCTTCCTTCCTTCCTCCCTTCCTCCCTTCCTCCCTTCCTCCCTCCCTCCCTCCCTCCCTCCCTCCCTTCCTTCCTTCCTTCCTCCCTCCCTCCCTCCCTCCCTCCCTCCCGCCCTCCCTCCCTTCCTTCCTTTCCTTTCCTTTACACAGAATCTCTCACTGGTCTGAAGAGTCACCAATTAGGCTAAGCTGGCTGGCCAATGAGCTTCATGGACCCCCCCTCTTCTCTTTCTCAGCACACACTACCATCACCAGTCTTCCCCACCCCCAAAGAGGTTTTGAGGATCAAACTTAGGTCCTTGTACTTGCTGGTTGAGCCATTCCCCCTCTCCCTGGCCTTAATACCTTCCCTTTATTGCTGGCCCATCATAAGTCAGGAGCTTTGTATAAAGTGACCAAATAGTCTTCCAATGTAGAAGTTGTTGACCTCATAAGCAAGATAAGGTTACAAGGAGTCACTTGCTCAAACACCTGGCAAGGACTTATACTGAGATCCTGAATGTAGCCCACAATTCTCTGCCTTCCCCAATCGTGTTTTATTTCAGTTTTATGGTTTTATTTGACACCCCCACCCCAAACTTTCTTGTTCCTCATGCAAGGGTGCTGCTACAAGGTAGGGCAAGTCAACATTCTTTGAAGATCTGGGGTGTGTTGGTCTTTTGGATTCATCCCTTTGGGGCTCAGCTCAAATGATGCCTCTACCTGAGACTACTTTGGTGCACACAGCTTATTTGTTTTTCTGCGAGATGTTACCTGTTTCTGGTCTGGGTCACATGGATGGAAAGCAGGTTCCTGGATAGATGAGTGCTCTATATATGCCCTAGTTTCTGCTGCATCCTTAGTAAAGAAAAGAGAACCTAGGGTATAGTTGATGCTCAGTAAATACTCTCAGACTGATTGGCCTGCTGTTGGTCCATGGATCTAGACAGTGGCTTCAGTGTATGGTTTTACACGATCCAGAGGACTACAGACAATTGATAACCCTTCTGTATTTACAATTGTAAATTACCTGTAATTTCTTTTCATGATGTTAGTAAGAAAGGGCCAAATCACATGGATAAGGCACTTAGAGCTCTTCTGAACTCAGTCTAAACCTCACCTTCATCTTCAAAGTCTATCGAAATCAAGATAGAAGGACAGTTTCTGAACACAATTCCTGTTAAGTTAATGGTAGGTCATAAATTTGACTCAGATGCTAATGAGTTTCAAATACTCCCGGGCTCCAGAATAAGTGCTGGTGGGCACCGGCAGAGCCAAGGCCGGATGGTGATGCTCAGGTGCCCTCTAGTGTGTGTTGCTTCTTACATCAGTTCCTAGCACCACACACCAGGTGGCTAAATCCATATTGAAAAGTACATGCACACCTTTAATCCAAGCACTCAGGAGGCAGAGGCAGGCAGATCTCTTGAGTTCATGGCCAGCCTGCTCTTATAGATCAAGTTCCAGGACAGCCAAGGGTGCATAATAGTAGAAAAACCTTGTCTCAAAAAAGAAAGAAGGAAGGAAGTATGTGGGTGTGATGGTTTGTATATGCCTGACCCAGGCCCAGGGAGTGGCATTATTTGGAGGTATGGCCTTGTTGGAGTAGGTGTGGCTTTGTTGGAATAGGTGTGTCACTGTGGGTGTAGGCTTTAAGACCCTCATCCTAGCTGCCTGGAAATCAGTATTCTGCTAGCAGCCTTCAGATGAAGATGTAGAACTCTCAGCTTCTCCTGCACCATGCCTGCCTGGATTCTGCCATGTTCCTGCCTTGATGATAATAGACTGAACCTGTAAGCCAGCCCCAATTAAATGTTCTTAGAAGAGTTGACTTGGTCATGGTGCCTGTTCACAGCAGTAAAACCCTAACTAAGACAGTGGGAATATGTACCAACAGTTCTATGAAAAGAACAGTGGGAAAGACCATGGGAAAAATGAAGTTAAGGCTTATGGTTCCATTCTAAATCATGTGTAGGCAGAACAAAAAAAGCAACTTAGGTGACTGTATGCAGCTACAGGGTAAGAACTTAATCAGGGCTATTTCAATGTTGATATTATAAATGACCCTTACTTTACACACACACACACACACACACACACACACACACACACACACACACACAGCTTTTTTTTTTTTTTTGAGACCAGATCTCATGTATCCCATGTTGGCCTCCAGTTTATATGTAACTAACAAAGACTTTGAACTTCTGGTATTCCTGTCTCCACTGCCCATATGCTAGGGTAACAATCATGTGCTATCATGCCTAGTCAATATGGTGCCAGGGATGAAACCCAGGGCTTTGGGCATGCCAGGCAGCACTTTACCAGCTGACCCTCAGTCCTCAGCCTCCCCTGACTCTCATTTGCTGCTATTTTTCTATTTCGTTTTTGGTTTTTGTTTTTGTTTTTTTGTTTTTTAAATGATGACTATAGTATATAGGTAGGGTTCAAAACCAATAGACACAGCCAGGTGTGGCGGTGCATGACTTTATTGCCAGCACTCCAGAGAGAGAGGCAAGCAGATCTCTGCAAGTTCCAGGACAGCTAGGGCTATGTTGTGAGACCCTACCTCAAAACAAAGCAACAGCAAGAGAAAGGATAAGAAAAGCCCAATGGGCATAAAAAGGCAGAAGGTGGAAAGCTCTGCCAGTCGCCCTGCACCCCTACTCCTTCCTATGCATCACCTATGCAGTGGTCTACAGTGTCTCACCTTATAGTCTAGACCTAAAACTTATAATCTTCCTGCATCAGCTTCCCCATGTGCAGAGGTTACAGGTGTGTGTGTGACACATCAACTTGACATGCATTTTTATTCCTTCTGTTTTGTTTTGTTTTGTTTTTATAGCTGCCTGTTTTGCCCCTTGAATTTCTCCTACTGATAAATCCTGTTAAATTGACCAGAGCATTTCAGAGTGAGTCTTTATTTCTTTAACAGCCACTGCTTGCTCTATTGTGCAGATCTACCCGTAACTTCTGTAACTACTCCCTCCAAAAGGATGGCTATTTGGGTGGCTTCTGATCTTTTTATATCACGAACAAAGCTGAAATGAATCATCTTGAATAGCTGTGTTTTCAAGACGGCACACATCTATCTAGGACAAATACCTAGGAGTGGAGTATGTTGGGCCAAATAACAATACTAATTACAAAATCATATGCAGCCCTTCCTGTGAGTCAGGCAGTAAGGTAAGCCCTTTTCTGTATACCAGCCTACTCATTTCATATTCTTAACCACCCTATGAGGAAAAGACTGTTATTATCTCCTTTATAGATGAGAACGCTGTGGCACAAAGAGGTTTAATAGCCTGCACAAGGTCACAGAGCTAGCACAGGGCAGAGGCAAGCAATGTGGCTGTTTTTAGACATCATGTTCTAGTTTCCCTGGGAATGTAACTGTATTTTACGTAGACATAAATCATCCTTAATTCTGCTCCTGCTGATTTCTTCTCTTCCTGGCATTACTGCGTAATTTTATCAACAGATCCTCTGCTTATTAATTATAGGTGGAGATGAATCTCAATGTAGTATGAACTTGTTCTTCTCTTATAGTGAGAGATGCTCAGTATGTTCACAAGCGCTCAGGAGCCACGTTTTAGCTTCTGCATGACTCTCCATCTGAGCTCTTATGTATGTTTCTATGGTGACTTCAGTCTCCCTCTTACTGACCTGGAGAAGGATATCTTTATGTATTAGAGATAGAGTTTTACTTGTGGTATAAATTAGAAAAATTTTTTTCCTAGTTTGTTTCTTATATTTTATATTGTTTATACTTTTCTCTGGTAGATGTTTTTGATATATACAAAGCCAAATTATTAATCTCATAGGAATTCTTGATTTTTTTTTTTTTAGAAAAATAATTCAGGCTCTGAAGAGAATCTTCCTATGGTTTTTTCTTTCTAGTGTTCTGATGGTTGAGGTTTAATAATCAAACATCAGACCCATTTGGAATTTATTTTATATGATGAGCATGTACATTTAGTTCGCTGCCCTCCTTGGGGTTACCCAGGCTGCTGTTTTGAAAAAGGCAGTGTTTCTTATTGTGCCACATGGGCAATTAGGTTCTCTTTATAGGCCTCCCACTCTATTGTGTTCCAATTTTCTGTCTATATATGTATTAAACATTGCCCTATGAGTTGAAGCCTTGTAATTAATATACTATAACATGCAGTAGGGCTCCACCATTCGGTGTTCACTTGTGTGTTGACTAGCAATAGATATTGTCACTCTTGAATTCATTTATATTTTAAGTAAGCAATCAAGTGGAATTTCAAATTTCACATTTTTGTTTGTTTGCTTGTTTGTTTGATAGTTTTAAGGCAGAGTCTCTCTGTGTAGCCCTGGCTATCCTGGAACTTACTCGGTAGACTAGGCTGGCCTCAAAGTCAGAGATTTCCTTCCCTCTGACAGCCGAGTGCTGGCGTTAAAGGCGTGTGCCACCACTGCCTGGCTGACATTTCACAAAAGTTTTATGAAACAACCACAAACTATGTTTACATTTAAAACAGTAAAAGAATGTTGAGAACTAATGACGTTTCGCTGTCTTGAGAATTCAGTTAAACATCTGTACCCATTCCTGTGTTTTATTGTTAGTTACAAAGGCAAAGATGTCATATATGGCTAGTCCTGGAAAGGGACTCCACCATCATGGGTGTTCTCCAGCAGGGGTGTGGAATTGCCGGCCAGCCAAGCTCTTCCCTTGAGTCTGTAGTATATATGTCTATTCACTAGGAGGTAAGCGGATAGGGACGTCCCTATTTGTGTCCATGAGATAAAGCTATATTTACTCGTTGTAATAGCATTGTTCTTGTGTTATTGTATATGTAAATGTGTGTATGCATGTGTGTGAATTGTGTATATGTGTGTGTGTAAATTGTGTGTATGTGTGTGAAAGAATATATATATGTGTGTGTGAATTGTGTGTATGTGTATGTGAATTGTGTGTGTGTGTATGCATGTGTGAATGTGTATGAATGTGTTTGATGTGAATGTGTTTGTGTGTGTGAATGTATGTGAATATGTGTATGTAAATTCTGTATATGCGTGTGTGAATGTGTATGTGTGGTGTGAATGTATAGGTGTGTGTGTGTGTGTGTGGTGTGAATGTGTTTGTGTATTCCTGTTTCTGACAAGGTCTTGCTACACAGTCTAGATTAGTGTCATATTTGCCATCCTCCAGTCTCAACTCAAGTGAAGAGACTACAAGTGAGCCCTGCTATACCCAGTGTCCAACTGGCCCATCATTTGGGTAATAACTTATTCTCAAAATGATCAGATGAGGAAAAGAGGGCATTTAGTAGTTTTCTGATTTTACATAATGGAGTGTCTACGCTGTAATCATTTCACATTGCTTGTGCAGGACAATGAGGGGACAGTGCAATGATTAGCAATGGGAATTGGTAAGATAGAGTCATTTGAAGAATTAAAAAGAAAAATCTTCCATGTTGTGCTCTGCTTCACAACACTATCCCATGCCACCCCCAGCTCAGCACCCAGCACCCAGCTCAGCACCCAGCACCCAGCTCAGCACCCAGCACCCAGCACCTACACAGAATCTGGATGTAGAACCACTTCCTATGCAAGCTTGGTTCTTGGGGTGAATTGTGTTGGATGAATGTGCCACACTACCTCCAGTGAACTGGAGTGCTTAGTGAGGTGGTAACCAGTGGTAAGGTAAGGACAAAGGATCATCCCAGGGAATCAGAAGCTCATCTATTGGAACACACAGCATAAATACATTCCAGGGCACATACTCGTGTCCAGACATCCATGCAGGCAAAACACTCATGCACATGAAGTAAACATTTTAAAAATTCTATGACTCTTTGAATTTTAGGTATCGTGACTGAACTGTAGCCGTTACAGCACCGTGAGCCACGGGTGAGCTTTATTTCGCACTTAAGAACTTACAGCGTTAATAACCTTCTTTCTACAAGAGGCACCTGGGCTAGCAAGATGATGCGGCAGGCAAAGGCATTTACCACCAACCCTGGTGACCCACGGTGGATCCTCAGGATCCACAAGGTAGAAGGAAAGAAGCGACTCCTTCAAGCTTACCTCACACACAACCATGCATATATACATACGCACACCCCCGCCCCACCCCACCCGCACTCCCACAGACTAAATAAAATAAAAGGAAGAGGAAGAAAAAGAACAGGAGGGATGAAGAGGAGAAGGGAAGAGACGGAGGTGGCAGAGGAAGTGGCAGCAGCTGGGGGACAGCATGCAACACTATAGAAGCATTTGCTCTACTGGGGCAAGTGGTTACTATGGCATCATCGCTTAGAAGGAAGAGCCATCCGGCCATTCAAACACACAGGAATCCCAGGGCAGCTTCAGAAGAGCCGTTTAAGCAGCTGCTACGCACCTGTTCGAGGCGAGTCTCTCCTCTCTTTTTATTGTGAAGTTGAAGGTAAGAGTCTGTTTTAGGCGTAGGTAATCCCAAAGTTAGCTTGTTTTTTTCCACAAAATATGGTTTGGACTTCCTTCTGCGTGGGCCACGTGACCCTGGCAGGAAAACTTCGTTGTGTGAGCTTGAACTCTTTAGGTACCGAGACAGGTCACTGGATTTCTCCTCCTGGTCACTGTCGCTTAGTTCTGAGAAGAACTCATTTTGACGGGTGCCACATTCATACTTTGGGCTTAGAAATTCGCTTCCAAGTAAGGAGGCTTCGCTTTGAGGACTCCTCTTCTCTTTGCCTTTCCCCACGGAGAGTCCCATGGATGGCTCTCTGGAAGGGTAGAGCGGAGCCAAAGGCAGGTTTTCTGAAGAGCTATCTGCAGACCCTGGGAATGCTTCCTCAGCCAATGGCTGTCCCTCCTCTCTTTTACTCTTCCAGTTGGGATCGTATCGGAGGTCTGAATATTTGTCTTCTACCTGATGTTGGCTGTCCAAAGCAAAAAAGAAAGAGAAGTCCTTAATTAAAGTAAATTGGGGGGGGGGTGCCTTCAAATGACAGCCCCCAATGGTGACAGACTCAATAAAAAGTCCACACACACACATACACACACACACACACACACTAAACTCACTCATTCGATTCACTTCACCGTTTTATTTAAATTTAATCTGAGAGTCCTTCCTCTAATTTCCCTTCACTATCTCGATGGTGAGGGTACATCTAAGTCTCAAATTAGAACCACAGAAAAGATCTAATTACCCAAGTTCACTGCAATCTGTAGTCAAAATGTTTGCCAACTAAATTCTAAAAGCAAGAAAACAAAGATGAAACGTCTGTGATGTTAAAGCAGGGTGTCTTTACGGTCCCGTGTCTCCTATTGCTTCAGAGTACCAACAGCGATCTGGGATTTAAAAGTACGATTCACACTGGACAGCTGGGCTTGTAGTTCAGTTGACAGAGTGGCTTGCCTGGCATGCATGAAACCCTGTCTTTTATCACCAGCATTGGGGGGCGGGGTGCAGCCTTGTGGTCCCAGCACCAGGGAGGGGGAGGTGGCAGGTGGACTGGAAGGTCAAGGTTATCCTTGACTACAAGATGCATTGACGGTCAGCCTGGACTACATGAAACCCTGTCTTGAAAAAGAAGGAAAGGAGAGGAGGCACTAGGGGAAGGAGGAGGAGGAGAGGACAGTTTAACAGTTTATACCTTAGCTGGTTCCCTTAGTTGGCTCTATGTATATTTGAATATTTATTTATTTCTAGGAAGGGAAGCACTCTTGTTGGGAGGAGAGTCAGACTTTTATCTCAATTGAATACCTACACACATAGGCTCTTCTTTCTTTTCAGGAATTTTGGGTTCCAGTCCTCTTCTCTGTAGATGTTTATCTACATGCTACAGGGAAGTACATGAGGCTTAGAGTCTGTGGACTGTGGCTCTGAATGTCTTGGTTGTCAGAGTCATGCATACGAGGCTCGGTAGACAGGTCATCGTGGGCCTCAAGTTCTAGGACAGTCTCTCTGAATTACGGTTAAGCACATCATCCTGTCTGAGGAAGTAAAACTAGACCCCAAATAAAGTCCTCCCGTCTGCCATGAGTCTCAATTCGTAAAGTAGCCTGTAGTCTTAACTGGGGGAAAAAAAGCTGGTAATATGGCATATTTAATGGCCTCTTTGATCTTCAAAAGCTAAATGGGAGAGATTTTTCCTTGTTGAGGACAGTGGATGAAATCCTCTAATCAAAAAGAAAATGTAAATCGCCCAGCTTTTTATGCTATTTGATATTCCCGTTTACAGAGGACATAATTTTATGCTGGGTAAACAAACTAATGGTCCCTATGATGCCAATTTACCCTTCTTAATGTGGACCTGGATTTCTTTGATTCAATGCAAAGCAAAAAAATCTCATATGCTATTCTAAGTGGTCACTGTGAGTTTTTCAGCTCTAAAGAGGGTGGGGACTTTCCAATGGAGGAGGCACTTCCTTTTCCTGGATGAGATTTCCCCAGCAAAACTGCCAGGATATGGGACATCACTGTGTCTCCCACACAGGTACCACAAGACGTCCTGTCTTCGGGGCCATGATGGGCATGTGCCTACTGTGGGTTCTCTGCCTTACAAACTTCAATATTTGGACAATGGGCCTTTCAACTTTCATCTTTGAAGTAATTTATCTCAAATGGGGATTTTGTCTTTGGCCCATTTCTCATGGCTGACTAAAGACTGGCAAGAAGACATGTATCTTACAGTGCTCTGCGATGCTCTCATTAGCTTTTTACTAGGATTGCGTTCTCACATAACTAAGGTCACAGACCACAGGGGCTGTAGCATGCCTTCCTCCACTAATTTCTACCTTAGTATGCTGCATTGGTCTATGGGCAGACAAGCTAAATGCTCCTAGAATAAATAACTGGATCTCTATAAATACTCCAGCGTAAATACAGCAGTTGATGTTTATTTTAAAAAGTAGTTACATAATTACAATCTTTTTTTTTTTTTTTTTTGGTTTTTTGAGACAGAGTTTCTCTGTGTAGCCTTGGCTGTCCTGGAACTCACTCTGTAGACCAGGCTGGACTCGAACTCAGAAATCTACCTGCCTCTGCCTCCCAAGTGCTGGAATTAAAGGCGTGTGCCACCCATAATTATAATCTTACCATGAAGATGCTCCTTGCATTGTGATAAATTAGTGACTGGTTTTAGGGTTTATCTTATTATAGTAAGTGACCTAAGGTTTAGCTGCAGTTGTTTACAAAGGAGAAGAAAGCTCAGTTATTATCTTTTAGCAAACATGACTTTTTAAAAGCAAGCAAGCAAACAAAAAAACAAAGGCTATATTCCCATATCCATAGTTGACTGGAAGGAAAAACTGAATTTAAGTTTATTCTTTTGTTCAGTAGTTCCCATTCGATTTGACAAGTATTGGCTGAGCACTTACTAAGCTGGGGAACTACAGTGTGCTAAGCAACAGAGTGTTGTCTTCACAAACTGATAGGGAAACAAGGAAAACAAGGAGTGATGCCTGTGCTGGTGGGGACCACACGGGACTTCAATGTGTGTCTCAGGAGGTTGGGGAGAGCTTTCCACAGGAAGTCATGGCCATGACTTAAGGCTGAGGAAACACATCCCCAGGCAGAGAGAACAGCAGGAAAGAGGACTTAGAGGGACAGAGCAGCTTTGCTTCCCAAGAGCAAATGCTCTGCAGATAGTGGAGGCTGGGAAGAGGAAAGCTGAGACTCAGAGCTCAAGATTAGTCAGAGTTCAGATATGCAAGGGCCTCATTAAATTCTGCAAGAGTTATATGGGCACTTGATTTCAGAGAGAAGACTGGTCACTAGTTAAGAATACCCAAAGGGATGAACTTCAGGATGGCCTTACACACACTTTCTTTTGAAGACATTTGGAAGAGCCTTCTTGATTACCAAACTGGGCATCACTGGGCTGGAGGGATGACTCAGTGGCGAAGGGCACTTGCCGCTCTTACAGAGGACCTGGAGTTGGGTTTCCAGGACCGACATGGTTGCTCATTACCACCTGAAACTCGAGTTCCAGGGGATCCATGTTGAATTGTTCCATAATATCTCAAAATCCATCTACCCCCAACCCTGCCATCCTGTTAGCCTAAGATAACTCAGTTCCTGATATAGCTAAGTAACATCAGAAGTGAAAAAAAAAATTAGGTAGAGGCCAGTGTGTGTAGAAGGTTTGGTCTCCAGCTTGTGGCAGTACTGAGAGGTGGTGGAATCTTTGGAACCTTATGGAAGGAAGCTAACTTCCTTCAAAGCCACGCCCTTTGGGCCAGTGGAGTTTTGCTCTCTGTGTGTTTCTTGGCCTCCATGGGGTGACCAGGCCTCCTCTCACGGATGCTCTTGCCTCCATATTGCCACAGGCCTAAAGGAACAGGGTCAAGTGCCCTGGAAGTGTGAGCCCAGAGAGATTCTTGATCCTTTTAAGGTGATTATCTCAAGCATTTCATCACAGTCATGGAAAGATAACATAGGGACCTCGGATATTTGAAGGTGTATGTACCTATTCTTATCCCTGTAATTACATTAGAAAAACTGGAGCACTTGAGAGGTCACTGCACTTAACTAGCCTCAAATAGTGATGGCCGACAGCCATTCATTCATGATGCATAATTTCTGGTGCATAATTTCTGGTGCCACTGAGTACTTTGCGAATTATTTACTTTACATTTGATGGTAGATTATTTAACGTTTGTGTCTGGCACAAAGTAAGAATGGTATAAACACCCGAGGCTGACATCTTTGCTCCGGGCACTATCATCTGGGCAATGACAGAAAGAATTACTTTTATTGACTCTGAAACCAAGAAGGCGCTCCTGGGGACCTACATTAAACAAGGGACTGAGATCGTCCCTGTTGGTGATATGCTGCTAGAAAACCCAAACGGCATATCTCCCAGAAATGTAGGACTTCCATGTCTGAGGGGGTTAAGCAGGTCTTGAAAGACGTGTTAGCTGCTAACCCCACAGGACCGACCTGATGCTTTTGAACTTGAAACCCAAAGGGGCCAGGTTACACGTGCTGCTTAAACGCCAGGGCTGAACGCCTTGGGTGTTTTAGAAGTTGGTCGATCCTTAGGGACCTACAGTCTCTTCGTGTCTCAGACAGGATGGCAGAGGGCACAAGCGAGGTGATCTCCTGACAGCCCACCTCCCACGGTGTGCGCGAAGCTTTTGTTGGGTTCCCACACTCCCCCTTTTCTTTTTCCTTTATAATAATAATAATTATTGTTTTAAACATTGAACTATCAAGACTTCTGAAGAGCAGAAGGCAAAAAAAAAAAAATGACGTAAACACTAGGTAGGATGATAGCATGTCAGTGAGCCCTATAACTGGGCTTTGCTCACTGCCTACCGCACTCAGTCTCTAGGGTATAACATAGTTGTTATGTACTATGCTTCCTCCTGGTGAAGCTCGAGGGATTCTTTTCCCTGAGGGCCTTAAGATATTTCAAGAACATCAGGATCTAGTGGCCTGAAAGATATAACACCCATTAAAAGAAAAAAAAAAATCCAGTTTTTAGTCACAAGTTAGGTTCCATGGGAAATGTCTGAAATCATAATTTAGGAAATGGGATTAAGAAATATCAGTTATTCCACAGGATAAAATATTTTAACAACCACTAAACCGAGATAAGGGAAATACAAGTAAGAGAATTAAAGTATTTTGTGCCTTCCAGAAAACCCATAAAGTCAAAGCCCTAGTGGATTTCCTTTCCTTAAGAAATGGCTGCTTGAAAGACCATCACGCTGTTCTAAGCAGAAACTAGAGCAAATGAAAGAGGCTAGGAACAAATGAGAAGAGACGAGCTGCTGAGAAACGCTGAGAAACGTTTTCAATACAGTGGTCAGAGGGAAACACCAAGGAAGGTATGTTATCCGCAAGTAAAACCAAGACGACCGCAGTCCCCTCGAGAGCGTTAGGAACATGATGCCATCGACTCTGGCAATGGCTGCCTCCAAACACTCCCTTCACCAATTCCAAATGGAAGACATGTTGAAACTAATGAGGGGCTTTTATTATTTTTTTTTCCTTTCAAAATCATGTGCATGGAAAATTGTAAGGCTTCCCAGAAATAAATCGAGTTGTTGAAACAGAACATGATACTAAAGGACCCTATTGTACCGAGCTCGTGTGCTAAGGAGCCCAATTGTGTTTTGCAGTCTGGGTCAACACACGGGGACAAAATGAGTGTGAAGAGCTCTTTCACGGGCAATCTTCTGCACACAAAACACGCACCTCTTCTCCTCCTCATCCGCTGGGAAGGTCACGCGGACAATGAGAACACAACTCCTTTGTTACCCTTCAGACAACAGATGTCGGGGCTCCTCTTCAGAGCCCCGGGGTTAGAAATGGATGCGGAGAGGAGAGGGATGGGGGGGGGGAGGCGCATCTCGAATGCGTTCGGTGGGGTATGTGCTGCCTTTAATGGACCATGTTTGAGTCCGTGCTGTGATAACTTCAAACAAAATAAAATCAAATCTCCATTTAATGAAGAGCCTCATACTCAGTTTGTATTCAATCAAAAAATTACTAAAATTAGAGCATGTTTCTAGTTCAATTAGCATCCTCTGCGCTCACAATAAAATATTCAATAACTGGCCATTTTGCCTGTTGAGGAGGGAATAAAAGCAAAGCCCCCGCCCGTTAGCTGTTATTTATTTGCCTCTTTATGTTAAGCAGGCAGTTAGATTGAAACCGCACATATTATTACTGATTTAGGTTTCATTTAATCCTTTGAAACAGAATAATTATTCCCAATTTATATGCCATTAAATCTTTTATGCACGCAAGCAGCAAATTCAATTTCTGCTTAAGTGTAGAGTTTGTGATGCTCTTTAAAGGAGCGTCAACACTGACAGTTGTTCCTGAGGGTTCCTAAATCCTATTGCAGCTTGCTCTTCTTATGAATGGCTTTTAAGGAGACAAAATGCAACAAATCTAAAAAAGATTAGAAATTCACTTTTGCAAGCACGAAATAAAATGTTTTCATAGACACACTTTGTGACGATTACTGGTAACCCATAAATTTTCATTTAATGGAGGCATTTATTTTACTTAAATAATTAAAGGTTTTAATAGAAAAACAATAGCTTAATGAACTGAAGGTAAAAACCTGTCTACAGAAACACACTAAAATGAAGGGGGTGGATTGTCATTTAGTGAACTTTGTTTAAGGCAATTACGTCATTTGGATAATTCTGACTCAAATCCCTTCCTCTCTTTCAACAATAGATTTCCGGTTTTTTGTTGTTGCTGATGCTGTTGTTTTGTTGAGACAGGGACTCGCCACATAGCCCTAACTGTCATCCTAGCATTCATTTTGTACACCAAGCTGGTCTCGAACTCAGAGATCTGCCTGCCTCTGTCTCCTGGGTGCTAGGATTAAAGGCATGCCCTGGACATCAACAACACATTTGTAACTGTTATAACCAGGTATTTTATTTGTCCCAAGTTGTTGTTCTGACCCCCACTTCAATTCAAAGATAATCTGGGAGTAAAAGGAAGTCAATCATCTAAAGGGCTCACACTAGAGATCACAACGGAACAGTCTAGCTTCACCCTTCGGTTGAGATGACAATTATGCGGGATGAAGGCTACATCGCCATGAGAACGGTTATGCTGTTACAGCAGCCTTGAGTCCCATTGAGGAAAGGCTTTCTCCTCCGGCCAAAGGTCTACTGCTGGGCTAGGTGTGAACCTAACATTCCAAGCTACTCAAAAAAACAAAAAACAAAACAAAACAAAACAAAACAAAAACCCTGCAAGAGTCAACCCAGTTAGGTCAGTCAGTCATCTGGCTAAGGAACCACCCTTCAGGGAGGTGGATTTCCTTAGAACAATTATTGCTTTATGAAGATAGCTTACCTTTACTTCCCAGAAATCTCCATGTCAGTGCAGTACCTACAGGTCTGCCAGGACACTCTGTTAAGTCTATCTGCATTTCTGAGCTCTGACTCAGAAAGGTGGGATTCCTAACCCTTCTGGTTTTTTGGTTTTTGTTTTTGTTGTTGTTGTTGTTTTCTATCTTTTTTTTTTTCTATCTTTTTTTTTCTTTCACAAGTTGGCCAGAGGCTAAGTCCTTTTTCTCTGGCACTTTGGAACTTTCCCCCTTTCTCTCTGAAGCTCCCTCCCTTTTGTCCTATAGCTGCTCCCTGAACCTCGATGCCTAACTCAAAAAGGTGCAGTCTTTTTCTCTTATTAATTTTATTTAGTTCATGTGTATGATGGTTGTTTTGCCTGTATGTATGCACGTGTTAACACTTCCATGCACTGCCTTGGAGGCCAGCAGAGGGCATCCGATCTTCTGCAACAGCAGCAAGTGCTCTTAACCACGGAGCTATCTCTCCAGGCCCTCTCTCCATGTTGGTTAGTAAGATGGGGCTCCCCCAGATTTCCAGGAATTTATGACACGGCACCTGGAGCCACAGTTTTTCTCTCTCTGTGAGAATTGATGACATGACTTGCAGACATTTTGTATGCAAGTTTCGGGTGTTCTCCTTATTCACCGCAACTGGTGAAGAGTAGAGAGTTTTTGTTTTGAGACGGGGTTACTAGCCTTGAACTTCTTATGTAGCTAAGGGTGGATTTTGAAAGCTCCTTGCTCATACTCCTTAATGCTGGGATTACAAGTACACACCAGCATGCCCAGTTTAGGCAGTGCTGGGATTGAACCCTGGGCTTTGTGCATGCTAGGCAAGCACTCTACTTATGGAGCTGCATTCCTGGCCCAAGACCTCAACTTTTAAGATTTTCCATTCCTCATACCTCCTTTACAAGTGTACATTTTATATTTTAAATGTGAGATTAATGGTATTGGAATTTATATTTGATATCATTGGAAAAACAATGGACATGTCTTATACCCCTGTGTGGTAGTTTGAATAAGCTTGACTACTGTAGGCTTATGTTTTTGGATGCTTGCTCTCTAGTTGGTGGAACTGTTTTAGGAAGGATTAAAAAGTACTTAGCTGGGCTGGAGAGATGGCTCAGTGGTTAAGAGCACCGACTGTTCTTCCAGAGGTCCTGAGTTCAATTCCCAGCAAGCCATGTGGTGGCTCACAACCATTCATAATGGGATCTGATGCCTTCTGAAGACAGCTACAGTGTATTCATATACATACATGAATCTTTATTTTAAAAAAAGTATGTAGCCTTGTTGGAGGAAGTATGTTGCTGGAGTGGGCTTTGAGGTTTCAAAATCTCATACCAGGCTCAGTCTCTCTCTTTCCCTCCCTCCTGCCCTCTCTCGCTCTCTCTCTCTGTGTGTGTGTGTGTGTGTGTGTGTGTGTGTGTGTGTGTGTGTGAGATGAACTTGTGAGATGTAAGCTCTCAGTTACTGTTCCTCCCTGCCAGTATGCTCCCACTTTGATGATCATGGACGCAACCTCTGAAACTGTAAGGAAATCCCCAATTAAATGATTTCTTTTATAAGTTCTCTTGGTCACAGTGTATCTTCACGGCAATAGAAAAGTAACTAAGACAGCAGGTTCTGCTACTGACCAGTGGTGTAAGCTTGAGTAAGTCTCTTCATTTCTCCAGGCCACGGCTCCCCCTTCTGTAGAACAGGAAACTGGCCGACCCGCTAGGCTCTGAAGGTTCTAAGAATCTGTCACTTTTGGAGTTAGGGTGGGTTTACTGTGTAAAACTTCTCAATGTTAGTGAGTATTGGGACAAATCACTTCATTTTAAACGCAATACACTAAAAATTATACAAATCAGGTTGTAATAGTAAAGCTAAAAAATGCATTAGACTGGGCCTGATGCGTCACAGTGGGGATCTCAGCACTTAGGAAGGACTCTGTGAGTTCAAGGCCAGGCTAAGTTACACAGTGAGACCCTGTCTCAAATGGCCAGACGGTGCCTCAAATGAAGGTATTCTGTCCCCGTGACCCACATGGTAGAAGGAGAGAGCCAGTCCCCAAAAGTTGTCCTTTGATGTTCGTGACGGCACCATGACATCTGTGCTCCCCTACACAAGTTGATTTTCTTTGAAGAAAGGAGGTTGGAAAAAAATATAGTTATCAAAGTTTTCTATATTTTCCAACTTGCTAGGAGTTGGGGACAGATGAGGTAGAGGCCATAAACTGCACTAATCTTTTAGTACTCGCTATCATCTGCTTGATAAACACGAAGGATTGTGGGTAATCAATTGTACTTTCTAAGGTTTTTTAACTGGCTGTTACTGACTTGAACACAAAAATACACCCAAGTTTTGAAATAAATGAGAAAAGAACTAGTATTTATCTCTGGGACAACAGTGGAAAGCCCCCATGAGTCTTCATGGCTTTAGTATTTCTGGCAGGAGCTTGGCCTTTAATAGATACAATCCATGTTCCTACACACTTCTCTAGGAGTACACCAGAGTTTGACTAAGACCTGGTTAGTGAGCAAATAAACGAATGTAAAACAGAAACAGCTAGTACCTACAACAAACAGCCAGTACCTACAACAGCCAGTACCTACAACA
>JADRCD010237795.1:481-22285 GCA_019843815.1 Montemys delectorum | reverse complement strand
GGCCCTCTTTACTTCTAGGAGACACTTGCCCAAATAGGATGCTGGGTGAAGAACCCCTTCCTCTCCAGATACCCCTGCCTGGTCTCAAAGCTCTCATCACTTGCTTTTCCTGGAAACTGAGAAATTACCACAGCTACCCACAGAACTTAAAACAGTGGATGTTTAGGGCAGAACTCAAGAAGCATCCAAGTCAACTGACCATGGCCCCATGAACACCGACCCAAGAGGGAACTCCAGACTTTTTTTTTTTCCCTTCAGCTACTTTCCTGAATCTGCTGACTCAACTTCTTGAGAATTTGGCATCCCTCCTCAGGGTCTTCCTTGTGCTCATTAGAGCCGGGTGCACTGCCGGGATTCACCACTAGATGTCCCCAAGTGCAGTGACGGTCTCTGGGTGAAATAATTAAAATTTGCTTTCAATGTTAGATTACTTGTGAAGGACATTTGTAAAGGCCACTTTCCTCTCCGTATGAATTAGAACTAGCTCCACATTCTGAAAGTAGCTTTTAAGACTGGCAGATAAGGAATTTCCATTAAAATAAATTTTAAGTCACTAGCAGTCTTGTCAAAAGCCTTATTCTGCAATCCTTCTTTAGGATGCCCCCACCCCACTTTAAGCTGCAACCCTTCTTTAAGCCCACCGTACTGTATGGGTACAGTGTGTGGGGGTCATAACCCAAAGAATTGTGTGTGCATCTATAAATTAGAGGTCATTCTATTGGGAACTTTAGAACTCAGTTCTTTTCTTCCATCATGTGGGTCCCAGGAACCACACACAGGTTGTCAGGATCGGCAGCAAGCACCTTTACCCAGAATCATTTCGCCAGCCCATACTACTGGTCTGTATAGTGCAATCAAATTTTAGACTTCAGCTCAGGTATTTAAGTCCACCCTGAGAATTTATGAGGCTGATTTGGACACCGAGAAGTGAATATTGACAATCGGAAGCCACTAGAGGACTGCGGAGCACAGTTCTGCTTTTGTAAACTAGGCAAATGTTTCTGTTGGCCTTGTCCAGGCTCCCATAGAATTTGCTTGAGTGCCCGGTCAGCTGGGCTTAGTGCTGAGTTCAGTCACTGTCACAAAGCGCCAAGTTTCTACTCAGGTGAGAAAACTTAAAGAGACTGCAGAACCCTACTGCCAAGCTCACACTGGCAACAGAAAGTGGGAAGAGAGGGCATCAGCCATGGGTCTCTGCCCCTGCTTGCTCACCAGAGAAGATGGGCTCAGCCCCAGGAGGACTCTGCACAACGGGACTGCAAGACAGAGACGTCAGCACCATGGCGGCCATCATCTCATCCATCTCCACCGCATCCGACTTCCTGGATTCAAATGAGCAGAGGATACACTTACTTCCCAGGCCTGGTTGGTCCACAGAGCCCATGGATTTAAGCTGCCACATCCGCTTATTTTGTGGGCTCACCTTACACTGACAAGCAGCCCCCACCCAGTCTCGCAGCACGAGCTCAGTAGATGGTAAAGCAACAGTGCATAGAGAGCGCCTATCCCGGTTGTGCCTGAGCGCCTGTCCTGCTTCTGCTAGCTCAGAATGAGTGGGTGGGTCCCCTGCTTAAACTGCGCTGACACCTAATCAGCGCCACTCCCCCGAAACTCTCCTCCTAACCCTGAAACTTAAAACGGAGCATTTTTATTTAGGGGAAGAGAGAAGAGTCAAGAAGATAAGGTGGAAATAAATGATGCCCATTGGAACCTAAACACTAAAATTACATCCTTCTCCTGTCTTATATTCAAATTTAAGAGGAAACAATTACACTAATGGATCTCTCTCCTTCTGCCAAAATAAACACGGCATTCTGTTAGCTCCTGAATGTCAACAGAACCTATTACATAAGCCAATGAACAAACAGACCAGGGTAAAATAAATAGCCAGATGAAACCATCTCCCACTGTTGAAACTCCATGCTTTAAACAGGCTGCGAACAATTTCACATGTCATTTCTTCCCCTCTAAATTCATACAGTTCTATGATTTGGAAGTAAAATAAGCACTATGTGAAATGTAAAGGATCTGGGGGAAATCGGAATATAATAAGCTGCCAGTGGCTTGCCTATTTCAAAGAACTCTCTCTACTCCCCCATTCTTTATACACTAGGTCTGCTACGCTGTGCGACTGGGTTTGAAGCAGATGGGCCAAAGTCATTAACATAGTAAACTCAACTTTGCATGATCTTTGTGTTTTCATCTCCTCAGAATAGCAAAACAAGCTCTTTGCTGGCCTTCCACTGGATACACAATCAGAAATGCTGTTGTTCCGTCGGTCTTAAAACACTAGGTCTGCTGGGCCAGTGATATGGCTCAGTGGGTAAGAGTGCTTGCTGCCAAGCCTGACTAGCTGAGTTCAGTACCCACAGAGTAGGTGAGAACTGACTCCTGAAAGTTATCCTCTGGCATCCACAGGTGCACCACAGCATGCACACGTACCCCATATACAATAAATAAATGAAGATGAATGTAACAAAAAATGTTTTAAGCCCCTCCTGATCTGCCAACAGCTCCCATACCCGTAGAAAGAAATGGGCTAGAGTTTAGCTGTTTGTGTATCTTGTATGCAAAATAGTTCAGTTGGCAAAGTTCCCTGGTTTAAATTTTTATTATTATTATTATTATTATTATTATTATTATTATTATTGCATGCTGTGTGTTAGTGCACTTATGCCATAGCACATATGTGGAGGTCGGAGAACAGCTCTGTGGAGTAGGTGCCTCCTTCCACCCGTACATAGGCTCAGGCATTAAACTAAAGTTGTTGAGCTTGCACAGTTGTTTAGACCTACTGAGCCATCTTCCTGGCCCTAGATTCTCCTTTTAAATCTTGAAAGGTCAATATCGTTAGACCATAGGGCGTACATCAGGATGACATCTTATCCCTAAGCTCGAAAGCAGAATACTCATATTCTCCACCCAATCGATGGTTTTTAGCACCCACTGAAGAATCAGACCAGCTGTGCTCCAGACACAGCCTGCTGCCTGCCTGTCCAGTTTTGAGCTAAGAAAGGATGGCTTTACCTTTTTAAATGCTATTTAAGAATCAAAAGTGGCCGGGCGGTGGTGGCGCACAACTTTAATCCCAGCACTTGGGAGGCAGAGGCAGGCGGATTTCTGAGTTCGAGGCCAGCCTGGTCTACAGAGTGAGTTCCAGGACAGCCAAGGCTGCACAGAAAAACCCTGTCTCAAAAAAAAGAATCAAAAGCAGGGCTGGAGAGATGGCTCAGCGTTTAAGAGCACCAACTGCCCTTCCAAAGGTCGTGAGTTCAAATCCCAGCAACCACATGGTGGCTCACAACCATCTGTGATGAGATCTGACAAACCCTTCTGATGTGTCTGAAGACAGCTTCGGTGTACTTACATATAATAAATAAATAAATCTTTTTAAAAAATGTAATAAAAAAAAGAATCAAAAATGTTTTACTTCTCGACAGATGCTACATGCAGATGATACTGAATTACGAGAAAGTTTTCGGACCCTGATTAGTTTTCATCCATGGGAGCATGGCTGTGCCTACAGGCTTTTAGGTCTGTGGCTGCGGCAACAAGTGATCGTGACAGAGTCTGCTTAGGCCACAGGGCTAAAACCACTTTCCCCACCCTATGTAGAATGAGCACCAACATTGGATTTAAGCCATCGGTTCCTGTCTCTTCTTCTGAAAAATTATGAGCTGAGTTTAAACTTTCACCAAAGCACATACACTTCACCCCTAAGAGAGTTATGGAGAAGTAAGGATGTTTTATCTACGCTTCCTCAAAAAGGATGCCTCTTCTGTACCTAGCTCCACTATCCCATCAAGTAGGTACCTAAGACCCCACATTTCCCACACCGTGTCCCAGCCCATACCTATAACCCTCACCACTCCTACAAACCTCTTCGGGACATCGATGTTCCTAGACACGGGTCTGTAGGCGGGCACCTGGGCTCCGGGCTCCAAGGCTGTGGTACCCTGCAGCTCCGCCAGCCACACCTCTTCCACTTTACAGCAGATCTGTACCTTCTGATCTAGCAGCCGGACGGTCACCTTGTCCTCGGCCCAGCTGTGCTGCTCCACCAGGCCCTTGCACTCCTGACCACCATACCACACACAGACCTGCAGGGGAACGACGGCTAGTGGTCAACGCTCAGGAGTTCCCACACCAAAGCCCTTGGAGAGCTGCACTCCAGGTATCGGGCTCAACTGTTTGCAGCAGTCTATGCTTTGACACGCTCATCTTTATGATACTAGTATCTGTCAGACACCCCCAGTATTCACATGCTGGACACTTAATCCCCGAGACCAGTGTCAGGAAGTGCCGTCTACTGTCTGTGAATGTCACAAGAACTGCTGCTCTCTCAAATGGCCTGTCTTAACAGGAGAGTTATCCAGAAAGGGGGATAGGCAGGGAGAGTGTGAACTGTTATAAAAGTGAATGCAGACTCTCTCATTCTCCTGACCTTATCCTCCTCATGGACTTCCAGGCTCCGGAAGGTTGAACCAAATCAACTGCTGTCTAGACCCTACCCCACCATTAGAGTAGCCTAATCAGGCCAGCAGAAAGCAGGTATTCCCAGGCACCTGCTGCCCACCCAAGCACTCAGGCAAGCCACATGGGATCAAATCTTCCTCCCACAGTCTCCTACATGCCTTCTGCCCAAAAGATAGTAAGCAGGCTGTGGCTGAGGTTTCTGTGGATCTCAAATTATTCTCATCCTTCAGTCACCCACTCTCCTCCATGCCTCCAAACTCTTAAACACCTCTTACTCAATGCTTTTCTTCTGGAAAGTTCTAAGTCCCCATCTCATCCCAGCATGCACTGGAAAAGGAGAGAGACTCTCTCATCAGGGTACCAGCAACTTATAAGGCTATCTTATCTCGTGAGGACAGAGGTCTAGTGCACACCACGCTTCATGGGAAGACCAAGGCCAAGTCTCTGTGGATGGACCCTGGGGAAGGCAGGAGCCCTCCAAATCTGGATCTAGTAATCAGGCCTAGGTGACCTGGCCACTTTGTCCCCCACATAACAGTCATGGAGATACCCTGATCTGAAATGAGTTCATTCTCTACCTAGAGCCCCAGTTTACCGGCCTTCCAGCCTACCACTCAGGTACTACTAGTCTGCCGGTCCCAGTGCTCAAGAGACAGGATATGTATCCGTGCTGGGCTCAACCTACCTTCTGTCCAGGCTGAAAGGCCACCTGTGGGTGACCTGAGGTACCCAGAGCTTTGGGAACCTCCTTGGGCTGCTCCTGGCACACAGGGTCCTTAGAGGTGAGTGAGGGTGGGGGCGTGGCTCCTTCCGGCACTTCTATCTGTGGCTCCAGAGGCAGGCTGGCCCCTGATGGGACCTCGGTGGCAGTGGAGGCACTAGGTCCCAACACCCGGGCTCCCAAGAGGGAGCGCTTACCAAGGCGTCGGGACAGCATGCTGGATACTCTGCTTCTCAGTCTGCTGAGACAAAAGGGGCAGTGAGTCAGTCTCCATCCATCCCCCTACCTCTTTCATTTTTGTGTGAGTGTGCCATGGCACATTCATGAAAGTCAGAGAAGAACTTGCAGGACTCAGTTCTCTCTTTCCCATGTAGGTTGCAAGGATCAAACGCAGGACATCAGATTTGGTGGCAAGTTGCTTTACCTGTTGGGCCAACATGCTGGCTCTATCTTTTCTTTATACAGAAGTAATACCTATTCCTAGGAGGACATGTAACAAATCTCGATAAACTCAAAAGAAAATAAACTCGCTTGTGAACCTGCCTCATCCAAACACCCAGGGCTCCCTACTCCCACTTTCTAGTTTTTATTTTGTTAAAACTCCTATAGCTCAGGCTGAAATTTCCTGTGCAGTGGAGGATGACCTTGGATTTCTGATTCCTCCTACTCCATTGCCCAAGTATTCACCAGCACATCCAGTGTATGTGGTGCTGGAGGCCAAAGCAGGGGCTCTGTGCATGCCAGGCAAGTGCTTTGCCCACCGAGGCCATCCCCAGCCCCGACCCCGACTCTCAGTTCCTTTTCTAAGACCATCCCGCCCCTCCTTCTATGACTGTGCTCACACGTTTTCTGTTGTTGTTTTGTTTTGTTTATGAGGCGAGGTCTTGCTAGGTAGCCATAGCTATCCTTACTATTCAGGTCAAGTTGGCCTTGACTTGGGGCAATCCTCCTGCCTCTGCCCCCTAAGTGCTAAGATCATAAGTAGGAGCCACTTAACCCAGCTCGGCCACGTTTTATTTCTATAGAAATGAAATCATTTTTGGTAAGCTTATTTTCACTTAATATGCCAGCTAACCTCTTCCTACATGAGGAAGTATTGTTCTGTAAAGACAGCCACCAGGGCTTCCTTAGTGGGAGCCCTTCACCCGGTACTGCCAGATCAAGGCAATCAGTCCTACGGGCTTTTGTTAGACACATAGACTCCCAAGCTGGGTTCCCTTCAAAGCTGCAGACAACCTTGGAAACATATCTTGCTGGTTTTCTCCTAGAAACTAACACTACCAGGACTGGAAAGTGTCTCCGTGGTTACAAGCACTGGCTGCTCTTCCAGAAGACTGGCATTTGGTTCTAGTACCCACATGGTAGCTCAAACACGTGTAACTCCACTTCAGGGAATCCTATGACCTACTTCTAACCTTTGCTGGCACCAGCAAAGATACAGACAGACATGCAGGCAAAGCACTTGTATGCAGAAAGTAGAAATAATAAATCATTAAATAGAAGAGGAAAACCCAGCCTCTGCCAAGCATATTGTCCTCCTCCCCCCATCCCACCCCCAGCCATCACGTGCTTCTCCACTCCTCTGGGTCTCTGCTACCCCAGGACTGTCTATTGAGCTGCATGGGCATAAGGCACATTCCAGGTGTGGTGAGGCTGAGGTGGGCATTAAAACACCAGGGCTTTCAGGACCTGATTCTAATCGCTGCTTCACCAGCCCAGAACCCCATCGGGCTAACTGAACACAGACTAAATATTTCAAAAAGGTATCCCAGAGCCGGGTAGTGGTGGTGCACGCCTTTGGTTCCCCAGTACTTGGGAGGCAGAGGCAGGAAGATCTCTGAGATTAAGGCCAGCCTGGCGGTCTCCAGAGTGAGTTCGAGGACAGTCAATGTTACAAAGAGAAACTCTATCTTAAAAAAAAAAAAAACAACAACAACAACAGAAGTATTCCAGCACATTCCTCCTCCTCCTTCCCCTCTTTCCCTCTTCTTCCCCCTCTGCCCTCCCTCACCTCCTTCCTTCTCCAGTCCATAACCAGGACCCTGTTAGCGCCATGGAGATAACTCAGTAGATTAAGTCACTTCCCACCAAGCCTGGATGGCCCGAGTCTGAACCTCAGGACCCACACGATAGACCTGACTCCTGCAAGCTACCCTCTGACCTCCATACAAACCCAAATAAATAAATGTGGTGAACTGCATCTCCTAGCCCTAAATACCCTTTAAACACTTGTCAGCATCAAATGTCTTTGAGCTGTTCTATAAGCCTTTACTGTCTGCCCTGGCCTTTAAGTACCCCAGGGCTGATTTGTCTGGGTCCCATAGCACAGCCTCACCCCTCCCCCACCCCCTGCTTCTTTTCCCAACTAGCCAGGCAAGTTCTACTAGCAACCACATCAACAAAACCCAACCAAGACAAGGAAAAGATAGCTATAAAAGAAGAGGTGGAGAGTGTGTGAGCCAGAGGGGATGGGGACACCAAGAAAACAAGGCCCCTGTAAATCAACATGGGCAAAGTTCGTAGAGACTTCATGGAGGCTAAAGCAGTATGTTCAGGGCCTGCGCAGGTCTGCTCCAGGGCCTCAGCATATATACACTCTGCTTCCACTTAGAGTTTATATGGGAACCCTGAATGTGCAAACAAGTGGCTCTCCGATTCCTGTGTCTTCTCTTGGGCTCTTTTTCTTCTGTTGGTTTGTCTTGTCCAACTTCCATGTGATAGTTTTCACTTTACCTTACTCTTTTTTTTTGGGGGGGGGGGGGGGGGGGGGGGGAGGAGTATTTTGAAACCGTGTTTCTCTGTGTAGCCCTGGCTGTCCTAGAGCTTGCTTTGCAGACCAGGCTGGCCTCGAACTCACAGAGATCCACCTGCCTCCCGAGTGCTGGGATTAAAGGCCTGTGCCACCATGTCAGGCTTTGTCATGTCTTCTGAAATGAATAAACACACAAATGAATGAAAACCTAGCCACCGGGATAAAGGTTAACAACGGAACTGACCCTTCCGCCTGCTGGAAGACGGAAGTCAGTTTTCCACGATGGAATGGCATTGGGTATGTCAACCCCTCCAGGGCAGGCCTCATGTTCAGGACCAATATAACTAAACGAGGCTTTTTTGCTACTTTTTTTTTTTTTTTTTTTTTTTGGTCGAAGTTTTGTCTTTTCTCTTTCTGTCGGCTGTTGTTTTATTTTGTTTTCTTGGTGGTGGGTGGGGGTGCTGTTGTTGTATTGGGTTTTTGTTTGTTTTTGTTTTGCTTTGAGAAAGAACTTAAAATTGGGTGGGTAGAGAAGGGAAGAAGATCTGAGAGGACTTGAAGGACTGAAGAATATGATCAAAACATTTAAATTTAAAAACTGCTTTAAGCTGGGCATGGTGGCGCACGCCTTTAATCCTAGCACTTGGGAGGCAGAGGCAGACGGATCTCTGCGTTCGAGGCCAGCCTGGTCTAAGAGTTCCAGAACAGCCAGGGCTACACAGAAACTTGGTCTCAAAAAGAGGAGGGGGAGGGGAGAAAGAGGAAAAATACTAAGCAAAGTGGAGCGCTAGGTTTCTACTCAGTCTCTAATCTGATATATTAGCAGCATGACCAGGAGCCCCCAAGAAACAACGCAAAGATGCAGCATGCAGAATCCCCAAGTTTGGTGGCTGCTGCCTTCACCCTCTCATAGAAGTTTGTGACTACAATTAAAAAAAAAAAAATGCCCCCAGATAAATGGCTTTTAAACTGCAGCCACAGGACAGGGTGTGTGACTCAGTGTAGAGTGTCCCTGGTGTAAGAAAGGCCCTGGGTTCAAGCCCAGGCACAGGTAAAAAAAAGGAGCACAGAGCAAAGGAAAGCTAGAGTGTAACGCCACTGGCTGACAACAGGTGGCAGCACTAACACAGAGAAACCACCAGTCCTTTCTCTTGCCCTTCCCCCGCCCCTAAAAGAAACCCAGGAGCTACCCCCACTTTGCTGAGCCGGAAGTTTGGGGTTTCTAGTACTGAAAATGAAGCCGGCGGTGTTTCCAAACCTTGGTTCCCAGTCTTCAGAAAGAACCTGAGATGTTTGGGCAACAAACTCTGCCGCTGTTTTTGGAAGCCTGTCTTCTTTTTAAAGAATGCTCCTCTGTTGGTTAGTAAGCCTGTACCTTCCAGAAGCCAGAGGGATCTGCGCAAATAGGCAACTCGCCTGCTCCTGGCCTGCTTCCACTGGCTGGCTACTTTCTCTAAAAATTCACTCAAAAACACACATTATGCTTTCAGGATTCAGAAGTAATGAAGCAATAATGACAGAAGTTGGCCAGAAAGATGGGTAGAGGAGCAAGGTCACACCTATGTTGGAGGTGCTAGCTGGTCACTTGGCATGGGGGATTTCACCCTTCCTCCTAATACGCATGCACTGCTCCAGCTGGCCTCTTTCAGGACCCTCTTCCTCCCCCAGGGTGCTTTCTTGAGAGCTACTCATGGTACCTGGACCAGCCAGCCTTCTATTTGCCATGTGACTCTTTTCTGTAGCAGCAGAGAAAAGTTAGGAAACCTGTATTGTAAAGTAGCAAGGACTGGATTTCAGCATGTCGCTAAATGCCGCCTTTCCAGTTTTATGCTCTCCACTTATAGGATTCCTTGATGGGTCATAAACTCATAAAGTGGTCTCAGAACGTCATAAGGGGCATCTGGAGTCCCAAATGCCAGTCATCAATAGGAAAGGGATCGCTTATGTGCTTTGGTCAATGTCCAGTCTCAGCAAATGCATCCTGATGTGCTAATGCCCTTTAATGCAGACATCTGTTCTCCCTTACATAACCAAACCCGACAGAACGGTAAGACAAACTCTATGGTCCAGAGTCACAAACTGCCATTCATCACATGATGGCTACCAGACGCCAGCATCTCTCTCAGCACACGTCTGCAAGTGCACAGAGCTGCATCCAGTGGCTGTGCCTCTCACCACCCAGGGGCACTGCAGCATGGCATGACATCACCCAGCAGCACTTCCAGGACACAGGTCAGAAGCCAGTGGTTTATTACACAACTCATGGGACTTTTGTCAGAGTTGAGGAGGGTGGGTGAAGTTTACAGCGAGGTTTCTACCTGTAAAAGCTCTGATGTTCACTAAGTTGCTGGTGAGGGTCAAAATGAAGATGAGGCTCCTGTTAAACCCCATTTTCATGTCTTCACAGATCTCACAACCAGAACATACTTAGTAGCCTGAGTTTTTAGTACTTAATATCCTGGGTGCTGTCCTCATCCAGTAAAGACTGGAGAACTACCAGGTTTCTTTTTTTTCCTCTAAATCTTTAATGTTTTAACTTGAATTGCTTTTCAATGTTATGTTCTAAATTTAACCAGAGGACAGAAGGTTATCAGGAAATGGTGTCTCCTGTTTTCAGCAGAGATCCACAGGAACCTCTTTCTATTCACAACTAGCTAGTATCTCGGCTGATAGGTGCCGTGCACACCTGTGTGTTAACAGCAATTATGAGCAAATAACATTCACGATCATTTTAGTTCACAAGCCACCATTTGCGCTTTGTCACATCCCATCCCCACTAGCTGGTGGTTCTCAAGCCTTTGAAGGAAAAACAAAACATAACAAAACAAAACAAACCACCAACAATATAACTTAACCTACTTGGGTTTTTTTCCCCAGAGACAGAAGAAAGACCTACCTGGTTTCAGTTAGAAACCCCACCCAGTAAGGGGGCTGGAGAGAGGACTCAGCAGTTCATACTATGAACTGTTTTCACAGAAGTCCCAAGTTTGATTCCCAGCACCCATGTCACTCCCAGGAGCTCTGACAGCATTTTCTGTCCTCTCTTTGGACAACTGTACTCACATGTACACACCAAGCCACAGACACATAACTAGAAATAAAAATAAATTAAAAAGAAAAAGAAAAAGAAGACGACTAAATCCTGTGAGGGTATCTGAGGCCCTAACCCAAGGCCTCTAATTTCAGCCATCCATCCAGCTCTTTTGTGTGTGTGCATGTGTGTGCACACTCTGGGGACATGTGTAGGTCAGAGGACAATCTCAGGCGACTGTCTGCATCCCTCATCATCACCCACCTTTGTACACCGGCTAGGGGCCCTCAGGTTTCTGCTCTTTACCTCCCATCTCGATGTAGGAGCTGGGGTAACAGATTCAAACTACCACACTGTTTCACTTGGTTGGAGGGACTTGGACACGCTCTTCATACCTGTACAGAGAGCACTTCCTAGCCATCTCCCCAGCTCCTACGGCTCATTTCTAGGGTAGGGGCATATACATTTAAGATTTTCATACCCTGCTCTTGAGTTGCACAGCACTGAACATCTATTAGTGATCTACTTGGTATTTCTAAATCCACTGGCCTCGGGCTGTTGAGTGGGTGACAACCTGAGTCTGACACACCTAGGAGAAAGGAAGAACCAAGTCCTGCAAACTGGTGACCTGGACACAGACAGGTACTGCGACATGCACACCCACCCCCGAAACTTAAATAAATAACACGTGGTTTCTAAAATTTCAAATCAGCTGTCCAGATGGTAAAAGTCTGAATTCTTGGGGTATTCTAATTATTGTCTTTTTCTGAAGGTTTTTAAAAAAAAAAAATTAAATAAAATCAGCCAACCAAGAATCAGGGCTGGGTCCCTCTCCACAACATCCGGTGATGGAGCACGAAGCCTCTTACTGTTGGGAGTAACAGATGTAACAGGAGAATGGAAGGGAAGAATAATGGTTTCAAATAACAGAGCCATTTTCATATTCCAGTGATGGGCAGAGCAGCAGGTCATCCGATCTGGTTTCCAGCAAATAACAAATGAACCTGATCGGCAAATACGCCTGTGGGTCTCACGGCCCAGCTGGCATTCAACAGGGTGACAGAAGTGGTTCTGTGCTGCAGAGGGAGAAAAGGGGTTCAAAGCTCTCCCCAGCAACACGCTCCTGCCCCGCCCCTCGCATGTACCTCCTCCTCCCAGCTCTTTCAGAAACACAGCGCCCTTTGTTCCTAACTGTCCCGCTGGCTTGACTCTATGACAATGCTCAGCATAGCACATAGCGCCTAGCGCCCAGGGAGGGCTCTCCTCTGAAAACCTCAAACACCAAGAGCTCTTGTATGGTGCCACAAACATTGAAAATTCCACATGCGACTGCACGTGAAAACACGGGCACATCAAAAATAACGCACAAGGAGCTCCAGAAACCACTTGGCAGTTATGAGTAGTCGCTGCTCTCTCAAAGGATCAGAATTCATTTCAGTTCCCAGCACCCACATGGCAGCTCAAAACCAACAGGAGATCCAACACCCTCTTCTGGCTTCAGTTGTACATGATGCATACATATGTGTAAGCGCGCGTGCGCGCGCGCACACACACACACACACACACTGAGAGAGAAATAGGAAAAATTACGTTTAAGGTATGTGACTATGAAACAAATGACTCAAGGTTCAGACGTGGATCTTTGCAGATATTGCCAAGTTGGAGGCAGGGTGCAATAACTGATAAGCTTCTGTTCCCAGAAGCCTCTGCTGAGGAATACTCAACCAGCAGCACTGGGACTGCGGAGCCTTTTGCAGACGTCATACTTTGCTTGTCAGTCAAGGTTTGTTATTTTAATCAAGTCTTCCCAGGGCCCAGATTCAAGAACAATTTGGGGCCTGGAAAAATGGCTCAGCAGTTAAGGAGTTCTTGCTCTAGCAGGAGATCCTGTGGAGTTCCCAGCACCCACATGGCAATGAGTGACCATCCATAAGTCACTCCAGTTCTAGAGGATTTGATGCCCTCTGCAGGCTTCCTTGAGCACTGCATGCAATTGACACAGGTAAAACACTCATACACATAAATACAATTGCAAATGAAACAAAAAATGGTTGTTTAGAAGACCTGTTCCTTCCCCTGACACGTAGGTAGACATCAAAGCAAGGCAGAAGGCTAGAGAGATGACCCTATTGTTAAGGGCATTTGCTGCTCTTGCAGAAGACCCAGGTTCAATTTCCAGCACCCACATGGCAGCTCACAACCCCAATTCCAAGGGTTCTGGTGCCCTCTTATGGCCTCTGTGGGTACTGCACACATGTAATAAATATGCATGCATACAAGCAAAACACTCATATACATTTATAGAAAAAGTAAAGCAGTTTTGCTTTGGTTTGGTTTTTTTAGACATATTTTGTGTTTGAGTGTTTTATATGTGCATCACATCTATGCCTGGCTCCCACAGAGGTCAGGGGACAACATCAGATCACCTAGAACTGGCATTTCAGACAGTTGTGAGCTGTCACATGGATGCTGAAACTGGACCAAGGTTCTCTGCAAGAGCAACAAATCTAACCACTAAGTCATCTCTCTCCAGCCCAAAGCAGGGTCTTAAACAGCACTCAAACTCAGTTCTAAGATTGTTTTCATAAGAGACAGACCTTATAGTGTGGGCAGGGCTGCGATCCCAGCTAATCAGGAAGTTCAGGCAAGATGATCCCAAGTTCAAGGCCTGACTAAGCTACACAGTAAGTTCAAGGTAAGACTGGGAAACTTAGGGAAACTCAGTTTCAAAGTTTTAAAAAGCTGAAAAGGATGGGGGTAGCCAACACTTGACCAGCATGCACCAAGGCTCCAGATTTAATCCCTGGCTCTGAAAACTCTCTCTCTCTCTCTCTCTCTCTCACACACACACACACACACACACACACACACACACACACACACAGAGAAAGAGAGAGAGGAAGAGAACAGGCAAAACCAGGCACAATATAGGTATAATCCCTATAATTCAGGGAACTGAGGAGGCTGAAGCAGAGGAGAACAGCCCAGGCAACATACATAGTAAGACCCTGTTTCAACCAGCAGAAAATAAATAAATACATAACAGAGAGGGAATGTTGTGGTTAAACCTGACTGAAACTGGGCTCAAACTCCTCCCCGGAGGAGACGGGGAGATAAAGAAGTGCTGACTTGGCATTCTCCCCAGAGCCAGGTCTCAGGGGAGGGAACTAGGAGCAGAGTCTCCCCAGGGAGACAGGCCCCAGACAGCTGGCAGCTCTGTGGCTTCTCATGGCAAGCTTGGGAGCCTGGTGCTGGAGCTCAAGGAGCGAACATTCAGGTGGTTCCTTGTCTACTCTCAATTTAACAGACAATTTGGGGGGCTTCTGAACTTTCCTGACCCATTCATTACCCTACCCCGGTAACCCAATAAAGGCATGGAGGATGGCTCAGGGGCAAAGTTGCCTGTCACCAAGCCTAAGGGCCTGAAGCCCAACCCTGGGACTCACATGGTAGAAGACTAGAACCAACTCCTGCAAGCTAGGCTGTCTTCTGACCGAACTCTGCATGGGCACACAGTAAGTGAATGTAAGATCATTTTTAATTTGGAGAGACAACAGTACCCGTTTTGTAGCTGAGAAAGCAAGGTCCTTAAGAAAGCCACTCATTTGCCAAGATCATCCTAGGAACCGGGTGGGCGGGGGGGGGGGAACATTTACAGCTTTGCTGGATTCTCCAGGAACTGGGGAGTAGGGAGGGTGGCCTAGGAAAGGAAGAGGCCTCCGAAGGAAAGGAGGGTGGTTCCCACCTGGAAGGGTCTATGAGAAACACCTGAAGGAGTGACAAACCAGGCTGGTAAGACCCACCCCCCAAAACATAAAGCAGAGACATGAGTTTAACTACAAAGGGAAGCTAGTGTTAGCAGCACCCAAGGTCCCTCCTGACATTCACAGGCGATATTTTCCTCCTTGAAGCAGCAGAGTATAGGATATATATGTATATATATATGTGTATATATATATATATATATACACACACACACACACACACACACACACATAATTTTATTTTACTTTTCCAAAGAAGGTCTTAGAGCAAGTACCCTTTAGAACTTGGCCACCATTTAAACAGATTAACCTCAGACCCTGGTGATGCCAAATGAACAGAATGGCTGCTGACAGGGAATCCATTAGAAGAGGAGGCTGCAGGGTTCACTCCTGTGAATTACCACATTCTCTGACAAGGCCAAATAAACAAGCAGTAGGCTTGGAGAAAGAGTTGAAATACCTGGCAGTGCTCCTGGCTGAATCAATAGGTCAATCCGACAGCCCTGCACCTTCGCTGTGGCGGAGAACCAGGCTTCAGATGCCAGCAAACACGCCACCGATTCGGGCACCAAGCTGGAGTGTGAGATTTACAACTAACAATGACAAACAACGCAAACAACGCAAACACACACACACACACACACACACACACGAGACACTGTGCCTGCAAAGGCACTCAACAGGGAGGGTGGAGATCAAGGCACCACCTGAGTATCCCTCTGGAATCAGTATCCACTTCAGAAGCCACCACCAACTACCACCTTTAAGTCTGAAGCTCCGCACCTCACCTGTGAAGGTGAGACTGCATCCGCCTCACTGAGCCAATGCCTGCACACTGTGCCAAATCCAGAAGGACCACGTTCCTCTCATGGCTGTAAGGCCTGTGCTAAAAAACATAGCAAGCGACTCTAAGCTCTGCACAGCCACTGTCCACCAGCAGCCATCTAGGAACTGGCATTCCACCAGGGTACCTTACCAGAACCTGAAATACAACTACTTACTCTCAAGGGAATTCAGAGCCTACCATGGGTGAGCCACTAATTAACTGAAATCCCAACCAAGCTGACTTCAGCAAGCTGGGGGAAAAGAAATCCAACCTCTTGCTGTTAGAGGCCTCCTGGCCAACAAACCCCCTGGGCTCAGTCCTCAGAGCATGCTCAATGAAAGCCTACACATTTGGGGAGTCCAGAGTGAGAGCCTGCCTGTCTCCCACATGACCAGGCGCCTGTCACCTCTCTTCAGCCATGGGCTGCTCCCCTGCTCACTCCCCTGTGCCTACATCTGTCTTGGGGCCCTGCCCTGGGTGTTCAGGGCTGACTGCCAAACTTCCCAGGGGTGTGGCCTGGCCAGCCTTGTGGAGCAGATCCGGCCCACACTGGCGCTAAGACACACTTGAGCACTGACTCACCAGAAACCTGGGGCCAGCGGTACCACTGAGCAAAGACCCTAGCCATCTGCTGGCATAGCTGTGCATGACCTCGATCCTGAAGACAATGCTAAGTGGAGGGAGAGGACAAGGATGATTCCAACCCTGCCTTGAAAAAGTGTGTGTGGCCTGCCCAGAGTAGAAGCACACATCTATGATCCCAGAGCACAGCTGCTCATGTCTACTTCATTAGAACGGTTGGTTACAACATAAACAGACAAGCACGGAATAGGAAACTTGACACACAAACCACAGTCCTTCAGAGGCCGTGTTCAGGACCAGTCCAATAGCTTTGCTGATCCAGCTAGCTACCCAAGCTCCAGGAACTCGCCGTGCAGTTCACAACTTGTACTTCATTTAATCCTAGATAATTCACAAGATAAGCACCCAGGTCATCCCCATTCTCCAGATAAGCAAACTGAGCCCCAGGGAGTTTGAGCAATTTTCCAGAACCACGGCCACAGAAATGACAGCTCTCAGCTGGGAGTTCTGATGATCTGACTCCAAGAGCCCTGAACTCTCTGTATAGCCAGGATGGTCACCCACGAGTGAGCAGAGGCTAGGCTGCATAGGCAGGATGATTCTTGAGGCTCCTTGTTAAAGATCTTAAGTCACAGCAAGGTCAAAGTCATACTGGTGGTTGTGGCATGCGAAATGGGCCCTGGGGCAGTAATCCAGGGTGGGGCTTCCCCAACAGCAGGGTCACCCGAAGAGAAGGCACGCTACCAGCCCAGGCAGCAAATGAGCTCAGACTGCCCAACTTTGTGACCTTCCGGGGGGAAAAAAAAAAGCCTCATTGTCATGCTTTGGTTACTACACCTGTGAAATGGTAAAACACACGCATACACACACATACACACATATACACATGCATACACACACATACACACATATACACATGCATACACACACATACACACATATACACACGCATACACACACATACACACATATACACACGCATACACACACATACACACATATACACATGCATACACACACATACACACATACACAGTTTTTCAAGACAGGGTTTCTCTGTGTAGCTCTGCTGAACCATCTCTCCAGCTCCCCAAATAAATCTTTTTTATAAAGATAGTCATCCTGTTCAATACAGTGCAAATAAAAAAGTTAACTAATTTAAAAAAAAAAATCAGAAGGGAAGAAAAGAAGGATACAACCCCGATAAAATTAGAAAACTACCCACCCTGGGGACAATGGTCACTCCCCTGAAACAGAGACAACCTGCCAAGCTTTGTGCTATGTGGTGGACAGGGCAAACTGAAAAGGTCAAAGCCAAGAGGGCTCTGGGAAAACCTGCCAAGTGGGAGGAAGGTAGGGCGTGTGCTGGTCTGGACACTAAATCCTGAAAGAACAGAAGAGGGTAGCCTCTGCAACCACCTGTAGGAGAGCAGAAGAGGAGCCACCTGAGCCTCGCATGCAAGAACGGGGACACATCCCTAGGCTTGAACAGATGACCCTACTGTCCTAGGGTCAGAATACAAGCTGCCTTCTCTACCTGCACAGGGACCATGCAAACCGTAAAGGGTTCTACCTTTTGTACGGGCGATCGGTCATATCAGCACACGGCTAGCCTTGAAACAGGAGCACAGCCACACTCTCCATTGCTACTCTGGCTCCATCAATTAGCATTGGTGCCATCTAGGAGTTCTGCAAAGAGTAGGCATCCATGGCTGAAAGTGCAAATAGGAGAAAGACACACAGCTTCTTTCTCTAACATAAACCATTAGTGACAAGGGCCTAAACACTCATAGAAAACTAAACCACCTCTCAGGACCCCACCCCAGCCTGAGCAGTGAAGCCATGCTTGGTATTCTGAAGAGCTCAAGGAGAAGACCCACAGGTGACTCTGGTCTCCAAGGAAAAGTGAAGAGCTGAGAATTGCCCATTCTGGGTCCACCACACTGCTCATCCACCCTGTGACTCTTCTTCACTCAGGCACTATCAACATACATACCAAAGTCCTCTGGGCATGGGCCCAGAAATCAGCTTTCTTAAACACCAACCTTTCTCACCTACCAGAACTTGGCCAGCATGGCGGGTGAGATCCAGAGAACACACACACCTAGCACTCGCTAAATTCTGTTCTCAGAGTACAATGTAGGCATCCTTCTGTCTATGGTAACTCTAAATTCAGAAGTGACCCATCCCTAGTCTTCTTCAGGAACGTATGATCCTTACCCTACTACCCAAGAATTCCTCCCGTACCCACCCAAGAGAAACCTCTCAAGAGCTGGGAAGGCTGCAACAATGTTTTCTTTAAGGGCATTTGGAACAGAAAAAGATGAGAGGTAACTCGTGTGTCCATCAGTTAGGAAAGAATGAAACAATTGTTCAGCCTTCTAAATCTAAGGAAGAAATAAGATTGAGGTGACTTCATACACTGTCAAGATACCCTGGTAAGGTATACCCACATGAAGTACAGTATCTTTGACTCCTAAGTCCTAGAGGCCCAGCTATAAGTATGTAAAGCATCCGAAGAATATCAACAACCTTAGGACAGTGGTTAACCTCTGGGGGGAAGGGGAGGACTAGGAGTAGAAGTGCTTGTCAAGATTTTTTTTTTTTTTTTGCCTGCTTAAAGTCTGCATTTTTCTTCCCCTATAGAACGTCCGTATATTATTTATGCAATAAAACTCTCACTCCTTTAATGTTTTTTAAAGAAGAGTTTGAGACCCTGCTCGATACATTTTAATAATGTGTTTAGTTAAGAGTGATTTCCACTGGAATCTGGCCCCTGCCTGCCAGAAGGCTGCAAGCTCAGCAGTGCACAGACTGTGTGTGCTTCAAGCCAGCAGCTCGTTTTGCAACACGGATCTTATTTCAATCTCCCAAGCACAACTCAAGTTAACTCTGTGGAAACTCTGCAGATGGTTAAATTTTATGTCAGTTGGGGGGGGGGGGAGTGGAGTATGTCATGGGGACTTTGGTAATCCAAAGGGACCTCCCTGGAGCCGGTCCAGTTCTAACCCATAATGCAGGGCTCCAAACTGACAAGCTAAAACACACCCTAGGCACACGGCACGCACGCACACAGCGGTAAGACAGTTCCTGCCCCATCATGCTTCCTCTGACTTTTCCAGCTGAGAATCAATCTAGATCCCTTGGGCTACTGAAGAGGAACCTAAACAACGCATAAGAAACACACTGAAGCTTTACAGGGGCCACCTAGTTATACAGGAAACTGACTGGCTATTGTACAGGAGGATCCAACCCAGGTCTGATGCATCATAGGAAATCACACCCCAGTGACAACAGCCTCAGCCCCAGGCACACACACACATTGTTTCTGTCAAAACTAATTAAAGAACACAAAAATCTGAAATTTCACTGTACTTAAATTATACCTTAAAAAAAAAAAAAAAAAAAAAAAGAGCTGTGGTACTTGCCTTTAACCCTACTCAAGAGGTGGACTTAAATGGATCTCTGAATTTGAAGCCAGCCTGGTCTACAATTGTGAGTTTCAGGAAGCCAGAGCTCTGTGGAAAGACCCAGTCTTTAAATAAATAAATAAATAAATAAATAAATAAAATCTCAAACACAGCTAAGCCACGGGACCCTGAACACTAGAAACCTCTGCTATACCATGTAAGGAACATGTACAGCATAGTAACAGTTACATAAAAATAGAGGACAAGGGGCTAGACAGATGGCTCAGTGGTCACAAGCACTTATGGCTTTGTAGGACTCTGGTTCCCAGCATCCACATAGTGGCTCAAAAATATCCTATAACTCCAGTACCATGGGCCCTGACACTCTCTTCTAGCTACCTCGGGCACAAGGCACACACATGGTGCACAGACATACATTCAGGCAAATCTCATACACATTAAAATAAATAAGGCTTAAAAAAAAAAAAAAAGAAAAGACTGGTGGTAGTGGCAAATGACTTTAAGCCAAGCACTTGGGAGAGAGAGGCAGAACTCTCTCTTGTAAGAGCTCAAGGCTAGCCTGGTCTACGAGTTCCAGGATAGCCAGGGCTACACAGAAAAACCCTGTCTCAGAAAACAGGGAGGTGGGGGAGGAGAAAGGGTTTTATTACTGCCTACATTTAGCCACTGGCTGGCTGTTTTTAACCAAGTTTTATGACTTCCCAGTACTCAGAGAACAAAATAAAACCAAAAACTCCTGATTCTTCCCAGTTTGCTTTTTAAATTTAAAAAAAAAGAAAGAAAGTAAGTAAGTAAGTATATCTGGATGTGGCTCTCTATACCTGTAACGCCAGCCTTTGAAAAACTGAAGCAGGAAGATGGAGTGTTCCAAGCCAGTCGGGGATACAAAGTGAGATAGGTATCTCAGGCCTACTTGAACTACTACATACGTACTCTGTCTCCAACAAAGGCAAGAACTAAAGGGGCTGGGACTACAGGACAGGATCTGAGTTTGATCCCCAGAATCCACGTTAAAAAAAATAAATAAAAGCCATGCATACTGCACTAATAGACAGGCAGATCTCTGGCAAGTTCCAGGCCAGTGAAACTCTGTTTCAAAAACAAAACAAAACAAAACAAAACAAAAACTGGACAACACCTGAGGTTGCCCTATGCCTATACACAGACATACTCTCGTGCGCGGGCGCACGCACGCGCACACACACACACACACACACACACACACAGATACAAAGGCTAGGAATACAGCTCACCGGGACAGCCCTTACCTAGCAGATCTAAGTAAGGCCTTAGGTTCCATCCTCAACATCACACACTAAGAATTACATGTTACTCTAACTTTTCTCCAGAACCACAACATGTGGACCAACAAACCAATTTCCAGCATCCAGACAAGTACAGACACCATGTAAAGCACAAGCAACATGGAAATAAAGAGGACTTGGTCCATCATCCCATGTGAGCAACAGCCAGACTTAACCATCCACATCTATAATCTCAGCCAGGCTCAGCAGTCATTCTATGCCTGTAATCCTAGAACTCAAAAGACAGACACAGGAGGGTCATAAGTTCAAGACCATCAAAAAAAAAAAAAAAAAAAAAACACATACTAAAACCCTGTGTCAAAAACAAAAAGTGTACAAATATCTTGTTTCAGTTCTACACAACCAAATTCTTCATAATCATTTTATGTGCATCTCAAGTGCCTCTCCTTGAGTTGCCGGGCTCCTGAATTACCTTGTCCATATGAACAGAGCACTTCTTGTCAAATGACAGTTCTTCAAATGCCAAAATAGGAGCATGAATCACATGGAGACAGAAATCAGCTTGTGACAGTCCTGGAAGATAAACTCAACCAATACAATCTCTAGGGAGCTGGGATCAGCCCGCTTCAAGGCCTTCCAAATAGTACTAACAACAGCAAAAGTCACCCCAAATATCCAGACTGGTGGTGTGGCTCAGACCTGTATTTCTAAGACCAAGGCAAGATCACAGCTGTGAGTATGAGTCCAGACTGTGCTATGTGAGAAACTGTCTGAGAAAAGAAGAGGAGGAAGCCAGCTATGATGGTGCATGGCTTTAATCCCAACACTTGGGAGGCAGAGGCAGGTGAATTTCTGCGAGTTCAAGACCAGTCTAGTCTACATAGAGAGCACCATGCTAGCCAAGGCTACACGGTGAGACCTTGTCTCAAAAAAAAAAAAAAAAAAAAAAAAAAAAA
>JADRCD010237794.1:0-19946 GCA_019843815.1 Montemys delectorum | reverse complement strand
GGGGCCCTGACATTGTTACTTTTGGACTATCTCTGTAAAGGACACCCTAAAACCCACCAGGCATGCAAAGACTACAGACTAGAGACACGAGTGTGGTTGGGAGAGCTGGGAACTGAGTAATGGGGTAGATAAGCAAACAGTGAGTGAGGAAGTGGAAAGTGTAGAAAACACACTATGCTGGCATATGAGGCCACATTAAGAAGTTGGAGATCTCTGTCTGTCTGTCTGTCTGTCTGTCTGTCTGTCTGTCTGTCCATCCATCCGTCTACCCACCTAGCTACCCACCCACCTATCCACCTCTCCATCCATCCATCCATCCATCCATCCATCCATCCATCCATCCATCCACCTACCTATCTATCTATCTCTTCATTTATAGAATCTATATCTTTGAAAAATGAAAATACAAGTCAACAAATTCAGGTGTTTGGAAAACAGTGGGGGCTGAATAATGAGAAGCAGAGCAGTGGAAAGATTCTTAAGGCTGTAAGCGGAATCGGGCAATGTGGAGCATGTGATGCGAGTACGTTTATTGTAACTAGAGCTGGTCATGCTTAGGGGTGGTTTTCAGGAAGACTTAGCTGATATGTGAGACTGAATTAACTAACAGGGAAATCAATCACAAAAACGTCTGGCTTTGTTTTTGAAGGAGAGGGAGATACTGAACTGAAGTTACTACTCTTTGCTCAGATGAAGAATGCTTGGAAATAAAAGTATGATATCCATACATGTCTATTTACGCTTGTACATGTGTGTGTGTGAGAGGTGTGTTCACCTGTGGAGTTGAGAGATAGAGGAGGAGGTTGATTCAGTCAATGCATAGAATATCTACAAAGCCATGATGGTTTGTATATGCTTGGCCCAGGGAGTAGCACTATTTGGAGGTTTGGTCTTCTTGGAGTAGGCGTGTCACTGTGGATGTGGGCTTTAATATCCTCCTCCTAGCTACCTGGAAGTCAGTATTGTACCAGCCTCTAGATGCAGATAGAACTCTCAGCTCCTCCTGTACCATGCCTTCCTGGATGCTGCTATGTTCCGGCATTGATGATAATGGACTGAACCTCTGAACCTGTAAGCCAGTCCCAAATAAATGTTGTCCTTCTAAGAATTGCCTTGGTGATGGTATCTGTTCACAGCAGTAAAATCACAAGACTCCATAGAAATGTAAAGTATGACTCACTGGAAATGTGGAACTAGACAGAAGAGGGTGAGACATAAAATGCAGGAAGTCAAGGGATCTGGGAGAGCAAGAATGTCTAAGGAAACCCATGAAAAAGAGGGAAACCGCGAAAGAGGATAACATTTGAAATGAAAATAAAGAAAATATTCAATAAAAAGCCCCAAAACCCCAAAAAGAGAAAAGAAAAGAAAAAAAAAAAGAAAAAGAGGTTTGAAAACAAGCAGCAAGGCAGAAAAGAGGGAATGACTCTAGAGAATGTCTCACAATCGAACTGAGTAGTATGCAGTGTCGAGAGATGAGAAACAGCAAGGTGGGTTTATTAAGAGCCATTCCATAGCCTGGGTTACTGGCAAATTCACTTTCTGCAGACACCCTTCTTTGCTAGACTCTTTGAAACTAAAAATCTTGGCAGAAGACAATGATCCCCCAGATGCATTTATCCTTCTGTCTGTGGCATGTGAAAAGTTGCTTTTTCTTACCACAACAGTTCATGCACCAAATGCCACTGTACACCAAGACCCCACCTGTGATTTTCCCAGTCCAAAATACAATGATATATCCTGGGCCATTAAGTAACTAACAGCCTAATTAGTCCTCATTAAGTTGAGGGTTTGACTTAGTTTGGGGATGGGCATTTGTGCTTGTCCATTTCTGATACCTCTTTTAGGGGAAAATACCTTCAGATTTAAGTAGATAAAAATGGGTTTCTTGTCACAGTTACTTTAGAATTAAAATTTTAAAGAGCCCATCAAAAAATAACTCTCACATTCAACTTTGCCGAGAAGAGCATGCAGAACAAAAGCACGTGCAGCTCTGGAAATTGGCAGGAATCCTTGTCTGGCACTTTCCAAATTGTTTTAGCAACGTTTGGCAAGAATCTATCACAAATTATGGATGATGATAATTTTGCAGTGTGTGGAAGCAGATGGAGAAGATGAATTGACAGAAAGAATGTTTCTTCCTCGAAAACTGATTGGTAATAGTAATTATTTTTAGAAAAGGCAAAAATGTGTCAAGAATCACCTACTGACTGTTTTATAGGTGTACATATATTAATGTGTAATCCCAGTCTAATAGAAGAAACCTTTCATCTATGCAAAATTGATGAAAATATTAGCAAGAAACTAACCTTCAGTTGTATACACTATAAAATCGAGGGACCATTCTGAGTTCTGCACAGGCATAATTGTTTATTAAAATGTCATTTCTCCTAAGGAAAATAATTAATTCAATTGACAGTTAATTGAAGAAAAAGTACATAACTGATTGTAGCTTATTTTTCTTAGAGGTAAAATTTCTACTACTTTTATAACAAATGAGGCTATTTTTCATTCTTTTTGTTGTTTTTTTTTTTTAATTCATGGGTAATCATTTGGAAAAATCGTGATACCTGCATAAAGTGGTATGTCAGAGTAAACAAGTTAAAAATAACCAAGGTTTGTTTTATATTAATCCATAATGTTACCTGATGGTTTATGACAATGTGATTCTAGATGTGGAAAATGGTTGAGGACTTAAAGTGTTTGCCTAGCAACCAGGACAATTTCAGAACTGCAGGATGCATGTGAGTGCTGAATGGGAGATGTGGCCTCTTGTGCTCCTGCTTCAGGAGATAAAGGATATATCCTCAGAGCAGGTAGCAAGACATTGTCATCATTGACTGGGAGGGGTTGCCTGAAAGAATAAAGTGCAAGGCTAACAGAGGGGCCTACATCACAAGGGGCTTCCACATACAAGTGAATGTGTATCAGCATACATATTTACATGCATCTGTGCACAGGCAAACGTGAAATACAGACATACCACACACATAAACACACAGAAAAGAATAAAAATGAGATTCTGAATCATGAACAATACATCTGGTTTTAAACCTGATCCACTTAATCTATGCAAACAAGAAGACCAATTGCACACTTTTTTTCTATTATATTCACAGTAGCACACCCAGGGACCAAGCTCCTCTATAACTCCACATCTATCATTGTGTTCCACTTTGTCATGTCTTCCATAAATTACTGAAGTTAGGCAATTCTGAAAACAAGCCTCTCTGTAAATATTAAGTCTGACCACTCTGCCCTTCTAGGCAATTTTTATAGGCCTCTCTTGTCCTAGGCATTAGCACATCCTGTTTGCTCTGTCTGTAGTCTTACTCTCTGTATTTTTCTGGGCTTTGTTGTCTACAAATGTTGACCTCCATACTATCCTTGAATACATAGATCTCATCCTCATGTCCAGAACCTGAGTTTGCTGTTCTCACTGCTAGATAGAATGGTCTCCCTCCAGCTTTCTTCAGGATCTTCTCCTCCCTCAGGTCTCACTTCAGTACAAGTTCCTGGACTAGGCATTCATATTAAAACTACCCCATACCTACATCAGTCTTCCTTCATTTTTACTGTTTTTCCTTTACAGGACTGTCATCTACATGTTGGAGTTATTTACATTTTTTCATTTGTTGTAACTGGTTAGAAGTCTATAGTCTATAGGAAGTCTACGATAAAGAGTTAACACTTCCTTTTGTAGCTCCAATATAACATAGGAATTAGCCTTATTGTTAGGTGAACTAGTAACTTGCAACATTATTATCTGTTATTATTGTGATTAAGAATTCTGGTCTGATTGTTGCTAAAGACTCTCCACTGTGTTATTAATGTTGCCTTAGAGATAAAGTGAGACTAAATGCCTCGACTTCACTAATGTGCTGTGGGAACAAGTAAAACTAAAATCTCCACCTCACAGGGTACTTTGAGGATTAAATACAGCATGAATATGCAGATACACAATTTATCTTGTAGCAGATAAAAATGATAAATTGAGGTTTATATGATTTATAGCTAAATAAAAGTGATGATTATATATATGATATACATGCACACACAGATAGATTAGTTAGATTAGATAGATAGATAGATAGATAGATAGATAGATAGATAGATAGACAGACAGACAGACAGACAGAGACAGGCAGACAGGAAAATAGGGCAGAGAATTATTGCTTTTGTCCTGACTAGTTCTTAGGAAAAGGAATTTTTCTGAGTACCAGAATCTTACCCAAAACTGATATGTTCATAGAATCATTCTCTCCACTTCCTTTCTGTTTCATTCTTGAAACATTCTTCAGAGAACAAATGACTAGTTTGTCAATGTTACCTCCTGAGAAATGACTGCCAGGGCAATATGTAGAGACAGTCACTGTGGTGGCTACTGTAGTCAGCTAAGCACAGACATGCTTCCTGGGAGCTGTGCTTGCTTGAGTAAGGTGGCATTAGGGAATGATTGGGGGCCGGGGGAACGGTAATGTTTGTGAGGCATTAGAAAGTTAACTTGGAGGTCAGTTTTAGGGGAACATTCAGTACCAGTTCCAAATTTATTGCTGTTAGAGAGCCTGATCAATTCCAAACCAAGGCCACCCTATCTCCCTTGGGATGCAAATGGGGCTTAACTGTTGCATGGAAACATGGTAGTAGCATTTACTTATACTAGATAAAGTTAGGGGTGATTGGTGCTTTTGTGGGAGTGTTTTACAAGATATTGTGGTTGCTGCTTGTGCTCAACTATGAACACTGAGTATCCTTGCTATTGTTATATACCACAATGGTCTTAGAATAACTTCTGAGCACTGTCAGTATAGGAGCTTGTGTAGGGATAGTAGGAAAATATCGTAGAGTTTCTCTAAAGACTGGCTTGGCCAAATCCCTGCATCAACAGGAACTAACTTCTAGAGTATGGCTCACTTGAAAATATAGTGGGCAGCATGTCCATTTTCCAGGTTCTGTCCTATGGGCTATGCACACTTAATGGAACTGGGTTTTTGTTTTTTCAGCACAGTCATTTTCTTTAGTAAGTGATAAGCCATTTAATAAATATGGTCAAATTTTGATGAATTGTTCTTTTTTAATTTTTATGCTAGTCTTTATTATTATTTTAGCTATTGATAACAGCATGGCAGCAACATTACATCAGTAATGTAATATAACACAAGCTCTTAAATTGAAGCCTTATACCTTACTATGCTTGAGAGTATTTGGAGTTCCCGACCTGATGTCCCTACCGTCTCTCCCAATAGTAAAATATTGCACTACATTAAAAGTATATTTCACAAACATAATTAGCAGCACTGTTGAGCTTTCCATGAGTGTGGTTCTACAGAGATAAATACTTTAAAGCATGAGTAGATTCTCAGAACTAAAGCTTTGCAGTATTTCGACAGCTCTTTCAAATGCATCAGTGCAGGAGCATGCTTGGGCACCACTGAAACTTCCATCATTTGATCCATCAACACACCAGCCACTTACAGCCACACCACCTTCAGGGTAGCAATGGCAAGATGAAGCATGGCTATACATTGAGCAGATTGTTTCAAGCATAAGATGGAACACTTTAGCTTGTGGGATTTGTTGTAGAAAGTCCTTCTATTGTGGTGATCTTTGAAATTGTGAGCCTGCTTAAATAAACAGTAACAGAGTGGGGTTGGGGTTACACAGATGCAGCCTTGCTATTAACGTGACAAAGGTAGGTCTGTGCTCTAATATTTCACGTAATGAAGGGAGTGAGAGTTAGCTACTGAGTTTACAACTGGAATTATTCTTAATATACATCATTCTTCTTTGGAGAAATAAGTACCTTCCTATTTTGTATATAAAACTATTCTAACCAATTTCTAATGTAGTTTTTATACAGTTAGTTATTTAACCTATTTTAGGTATGCAATGGTAAGTATCCAAAGTCACCTAAGTTAACAATAATACTTAGGAACAAAGAGTGTAGGTCAAATACTCTTGTAATGTACACACCATTTCGAAAGCTATGTTGTTAATATTAAATATCAAAATATCACTTGTACTAAAAGTACACATATTCAAAATTTTCACCTTAAATCTGTTTGTAATTTGATCATGAGAAAATTTCTAATTTCTTCAATTCCTCTAACTATTACCATAGTTTACATTAAACCACTCTACTAAGTTTTTGTTGTTGTCCTAATGAGAGGTTTTGAATTTAAAAGTTTAAAATGTTTAGGAATATTCCATTTATTATCAAGGAATGTATGAAGATCATTAAATATCAGCCATATGTTGATAACTAAGAATTTAGGTATTACACTGAAAAATACACTTTCTGTCTTGTTCATTTAAATTTTACTAAATTTATTTATCAGGATGAATGATTCTCACATATGTCTATATGAATCACCTCTGTGCCATTAATCTATTATGTACGTGTGTGTGTGTGTGTGTGTGTGTGTGTGTGTGTGTATCTATTGGTTATCATCTGTCTATACTGTCTGTCTGTCTGTCTGTCTGTCTATCTGTCTGTCTGTCTATCCATCTCTCTGTCATTGATCTGCCTGTGCTGTATAGTCTTGATTGTCATCTTTCTAGGATTTAGAATCACATAGACAGTACTTCTCGGGGTGTTTCTGGAAAGATGTTTCACCCTGAATGTGGGCAGAACCATCTAGTGGACTTAAGTTCTGGAAGGAATACCAAGACAAGAGAAAGCTCTATGCTTCCTGTCTTCAGACACAGTAACCAGCTACATACTCCTCTGCCATAGCTGAAGCCTCATCCATACCCAACCTGCCCTGCTATGATGGAATAGACTCTCAAATGAATCTAAGTGAAAGCTCATGTCAGGTGTCTGCTGTCAGCTTTTATTGTCATGCATACTGTGCCCTCTTTCTAGACATATGATACTATATAAGTATTATAATACTTATATTGATATATAATACTTAGATAATACGCCACATACTGACTTCTAAATGCATATTCAGCTAGCTCAGTCCCTCGTCTTATAAGACAGACATCAAATCACCTTCTAAGACATACAAAAATGGCATCACAAGCTCATGATTCCTTTTTTTTTCAAAAGTTAAGCCTCTTTTCTCTATGACACTCATGTCTCCTCTTTGGGTTAAGTTAAAAATCCCCTGTGGATTGTCCTTTTTTTCCCTAAAGCAATTTATATAAATTCACCATTTATTATTTGGGAAACTCATGAAGAACAGTGAATAAAATTGTCAAGCTTCTTTTATTCTACCACAGTCTGCTAGCTGGAAAAAGCCTTCCTTGATCATAAAATGATCCAGCAAAGGTTAGCCATAGGTGGATTCCTATTTTACAGCCCTGAATGAGAGTTTCAAAAATGATGAGCTCTTTTGTTGATAATCCTAAGGAGCCTATACTTCTCTCTTTAGTTTGCAAATTATTGAATTCTTTCCCAAATTGCCACTCAAATGAGAATTTTAAAACCTCACCAAACTTTGATAAAGGTCTGAGAATTAGAAAAACAATACCCCAATGGATCTCTTGTTTTGTGTGAATACATATGTGCTTTAATAAGCACTCAGGTGGCACTCCCAGAATCTGAAAGTGTCACTGGATGCCTGTTTCAGAGATTATGAGGTGGAATTTGAGATAACTGAAAATAGATATAGATTGAGTGAGACAGATTATCTTTAAAACTCAACATTAGGTTACAAAATAATTGGCTAATGGAAATTGTGAAACCAGTCAGAAACTCAAAATAAGCAAAATTCTAATGGATTTACCACAAGTAGTGTAAAGTGTTTTGCATCATTTTTTTTTTCTATGAACAAGTGAAGTTTTTAAAAGTGCTTTTAGGCTCATAAATTTAATTAGAGTTTTCATGTGTTCTCCACAAGTCCTGTTTCCTTTCATCCCGCATACAGCCCATCTGCATGTGAGACACATTTTGCAAAATGAAACACTCAATTATAGAACTATTTGCTGGGTGCCAATTTAGTCAATGTTTTACATTGGTGAAGCCATCTTTACTTAACACCTCATAAAAAGAAAATCCAGCCAATTAGAAAAAAAACAGGTTTATTGTACACAAGGGTCTGTGCTTACGAAGGTCTCTTACTGTATGAAGCGAGTTCCAGACTCTAAAGACCTGTAGAATGCTGTAGCACTTCTTAGGAGTGCACAGTATGACTCTTGCAGCTGCTTGCTGGGTCTTTTGGAGAACAGTCATGATAGGTCCCTTTTTGTGAGCGCTCCATAGCCTCAGTAATAGCGTCCGATCTTTGGACTTCTCCTTGAGCTGGATCCCACTTTGGACCTGTCGCTGGACCTTTTTCCTCAGGCTCCTCTCCATTTCCATCTCTGTGACTCTTTCAGACAGGAACAATTATGGGTCAGAGATGTGACTGTGGAATGGCAACCCCATCCCTCACTTGAGGTGGGCTGGAGATGGGCTCTATAAGTCCCCTCTCCCTACACTCAGGCATTTCATCTATGGTCCCTGAAGAGTGTCTCACCTCCCAGGTCTCTGGTGCATTCTGGAGGGTCCCCCCAACCTCCTATTTATTTCCTGAGGTTTACTGTTTCCATTCTTTCTGTTGGCCATCAGGGCTTCAGTTCTTTTCTCTCACTCAATACCAGATCAGGTTCCCTTCCCCTAACCCATTCCTCTCCCTCCACTTTCCCTCCTAGGTCCCTCCCTCCCTCCCTCCCTACTTGTGATTGCTTTCTTCTTTCTCCCAAGTGGGACTGAGGCATCCTTACTTGGGCACTTCAGCTTGTTGACCTTTCTGAGTTCTGTGGACTGTTTCTTGGGTATTCTGTATTTTTTTTTTGGTTAATATCCACTTATTAGTGAGTACATATCATGCATATGTTTTTGGGTCTGAGTTACCTCACTCAGGATGTTATTTTCTAGCTCCATCCATTTTCCTGCAAAACTCAGGATGTCCCCATCCTTAATAGCTGAGTAGTATTCCATTGTGTAAATGAACCACATTTTCTGTATCCATTCTTCTGTTGTGTGATATCTGGGTTGTATCCAGTTTGGGGCTGTCAAAAACAAGTCTGCTATGAACACAGTGGAACACATGCCCCTGTGGCCTTGTGGGGCATCTTATGGTTATATTGCCAAAAGTAATATTGCTGTGTCTTCAGGTAGATCTATTTCCAATTTTCTGAGGAACCTCCAGATTGATTTCCAGAATGGTTGTACCAATTTGCAATCCTACCAGCAATGGAGGAGTATTCCTCTTTCTCCACATCCTCTCCAACATGTGTTGTCACCTGAGGATTTATCTTAGTCATTCTGATTGTTATAAGGTAGAATCTCAGGGTCATTTTGACGGAGGGTGGATGGGAGTCAGGGAATTGAATATAGAGTGTAAAAAATAAATTAATTAAAAAATGAAATAAAAATAAATGTTAAAAAAGAATGCATACTATGTTTACCTTGAAATTATACATGTAAATAACAATATAATATGTTCCATATTTGTAGTAAATGCCTAGAAAAAATTTCAACACATTGTAACTGTGAGAAAGATGGATGATCAAAGACCTTGTTGTACAACAAATCTGCTATTGGGTATTCTCTCTCTCTCTCTCTCTCTCTCTCTCTCTCTCTCTCTCTCTCTCTCTGTCTGAATGACTGTCTCTAACACAGACACACACACGGATGCAGCAACATAGACTACTTTCATGATAAAAGCCTTCCATAAATTTCCAAGACTCAGGAACAAACATCTCTTTGGCACCCTAAAAGGATATTCCATACACATCACCATTCTCTTTCAGAATGTTATACAAGCTTTCCTTGTGATGAACTCCAGCCATTTGTGAGCATTCCCCAGGAGCCCACACTGGGATGATCTTCCACATTGTCCTCTAAACATCCAGCCGTGTAGCTGGGCGTGCTCCAGTTTGGAAACACATGCTTGACAAAGATATCACTTACAAGCTGCAGATGCTACACTGTCATGGCACCTTCTCAAACAGCTGCCTATTGATGCCTGGCTCTAGATTGTGGGAGAAGCAAATTGATTATTTCTTTGTGGATCCTGAAGCCATTTCATCTGCATATTATTGATGGAATACAGAAGAACCAAGTCGTGATGACCTCAGAACAAACAATAAGGGAGGCAGGGTTGGAAGCAAAAGACAATCAAAGCCTGTGAAATGATTTGTATGGGCGTGGATTTCTATTAGCAAGACTTGTATTTTGAAAATCTCACACAATTGTCTAGGAAATGCCATCTTTCTGGATGTTTTCCTCACAGCTCAGAAAGGATTCCGAGTGTCACAGCTGAATTCATTTAGTATATGCCTAAACTCACTCTGGCTCTCTGCTCAGAAAACAGATGCACATCCATTATTAATCATTGACTATTGCAGTCATCATCTCATCACTGGGGTAGAAGGTAAACGCCCATGAGGAAAACAAGCAAACATTGTGATTACTGCAGAACACAGACAGTTAATGTGTCTATATCGAGAGAGACCATAGCCACTGATCTTTTCACCAATGTTTACAGGGGGAGCTTTGCCATGCAAATGTTTACTACAACCAAGTGAGGTAAACCAAAAGAATCATAAAGTTGTGTGCTTCTGGAGGAGTCAAAATTGTTATTCACCATTCTTGAGTTCAGCAAATTGTATGCATATACAAGGAGAAGGAGGGGAGAAAAAAATACTGACATATAACTTCCGTCTAAACTATAAATCTCAGGATTTTTTTTTATAGTTGCATTATATTATGGAAAATGATGGGACTCAAATCCAATCACTCAGTAAGTCTTGTGACAAGCAAACAGATCAGAGAAAACACACTTTTTTTTTAGGAAAATTCAACTCATGTTCATCACAGGGAAGATGGTCTGTATTTTCATCTTCCTCTTGCTGGGTTTTCACATGTTCTGTGATGCAGGCTGGGAGATTTGAATCCTTTAATTTCCTTTTTAATCTTTTTGAGATTTTAATATATTTATAACATTTCTCCTATTGCTTTCATCTCCCAAACCTTCTTGTGTATTCCATGTTCTCTTTCAAATTTATGACCTCTTCTTTCATTATTATATTCATATAATACATATATATATGTACATATGCACATATATATATATATAGAGAGAGAGAGGGGGTAAGAGAGAGAGAGGGAGAGAGAGAGGGAGAGAGAGAGAGGGAGAGAGAGAAGGGGGGAAAGGGAGAGATGGAGGGAGAGTCACTGAATAACCTGAATATTAGCTGCCTGGTCTGCATAACATTACTTGTATAGTGATATTGTGTAGAGAGCAGATGAGGGACTTTTGTGTGACGCCATGTCTTCTATTAATGTCAGAGGCTACACGCGTGAGTCTAATGGGCCTCAGTCTTACACAGAGAACTAAGGTAGCTACAGAATGTTGAGAGTGGGAGAAACAGCAGTGTGCCCATGGACGAACACAGCAATAGTGTATCTGATACTAAACTATCGTGTTTAAGTTTTGAACTCAATGTAATAAATATGAATTAATTAGAGGTTTTAAAGGTACATGTTCTTCAGGGTATTAGTGGGATTTGAAATTAAAAGTTGTTGGAAGATACTATTGAAGTCAGCTTGACTGTCTTAAAAATGTCCAAATACTTTGAAAGAGTAATTGTACTTTTCTAACTGATCTCAAGGACATTTTGATATTGAAATAGGCAGTTCTAAGGGTATAATCAAACATCAGAGATATGTATCAATGTCAGAAAGAGTCAAGTAGAGGATGGCTTGGGTATACTGTCCTAAGAGGCATAACTGAAATCTATGTACTGGTATTATTCTCTTATACAAGGTATAAAGGGTGGTGTATGCTATTGACTTTAAACCATGTAAAATTAAACCACATTTTTCATTGAAGATAACTTTCCTTAAAATATACATGCTTAGAAAAAGTTAGAAGAAAACATTGAAATGGTATTTAATTAGTTTTTTTTTTTTTGTAAAAGCTACTTCAGAACTGTTGGCTATAGAGTAGGAATTCACTGTGTTTATGGAACAGTTCATTTGGAGTGGGAGTGGATGATGAAACAGTTTCCCAACCTCCATGTGTCAAGTTTATGTTGAGTGCATGTTGCTGTGACCAGAGAGGAGTGTGGTGTCCCTCATGTGCAAAGCCATCACATGCAGGAGTTTCATGGTAAGTGTGCAAGCTCCTTTGTATTCTGTATTGAAATTTGGGGCCCCAAGATGGTAGATCAGCCTAAATCCCTTGGCTGCCATTTGATTAATGGCTGCAACGCTAGAACACATCAGCCACAGCCACATTTACAATCACTGACCTAGTTGGTTTTACTTATTACCTCAAAACAGCTTAACAAGGCTCAGCTATCTTACTGTGACAGGACATACATGCTATTCTCTTTGCATAACAGAAAAAGGCAGATAGGTGATGAGCAATGAAAACTGCAACTGATATATAACTGCTTTTGTGATATATAATTATGTTATACATGCCCTCTTAAATATTAAAGGCTTTGCTTCTATGATTCTCAACCTCACCATTTGTCCACTAACATTGGAAATTCTGGGTTACAAAGTTTTAAATTAACAACAAAGTATTAGATATACATGTTTGCATCTGTGCCAAATACTTTCTTTAACTTAGGTCTCGTTTTTTCCCCCATGCTTGCGTATTTGTATAGAGTACTTCCAGTCTGTACTTTCTCCTTTTACGCATAAGACATATCCGTTCACTCTTGAAAACAAAACTCAATGATGCCCTGGTGAAGTCCTTGCTAAGTCCAGATCCTGATGTGTAGTTATTCTTCACAAACTATAGATGCAGAAATAATGGCTTTTACAAGATATATATACTCCTGATCCTTAGAGAAAGGGTCTAGTTAAAATAAATAGTAAATAAAGTTGATGTTAGTTTCTACTCTGCCTCGTTTACATCTGTGTTTATGAGTTCTACTGTAGCAAAGAAAGAAATATGAGCATTACTGTCATCTGTGTCTCCTGCTAACTTATCTCTAATAAAGTATTTATATCTTGGATTACTTTGATTTTTTTAATTGTCACATAACTCTTATTTTCCCTTCCATAACTGAGTTTACATACAAAATCCAAATCATACCTTTTGATCATTCTTCTTATTTTAATATCAACTTTAATGTACTCCTTTGACATTAAGTTCTAGTTTTCTAATCAATTTTTATTAAGTGAATATGCCCATGTATAAATCTTAAATTACTTGCATGATTTATGGACAGCTAGGTACTCATTTAAAAATGTAGTAAACCTAGTTATAGTACCTACAAGGATTACCCAGTATACCTTAGAAAGAAAAACTAGTGAATGGAAATTATCTGTGTCGGTTATAGGCTTCTGTTTCTCCCGGGGTTGTAACTAGTCCTCAGGAACACTCACCATCATCACCTAAAAACAAAACAGTCTGAAAAAATCTTATGTTTCATTTAGAATATCAGAATTTTGACTTGACCAGACAACAAAGCAATACAAATTTCTAAGGGTCTCAGAGGATCAAGAAAAATTGGCCTTTCCTCCCCTTAAACTTCAGTAGACTGTGGGAGGAAAAAGTGACAGACAGAATTTAGAAAACTAGCTAAAATGTCAACAAATTTCCAGAGGCTGAATAAAGATTGCTTTAGAGTCCCTGAAAGCCTCAGATACAAGAAAAGCATATTGTTGCTTCACAGGATATTCTTTATGGGCCTCCATTCAGGGAACAGGATAGAGACAGACTTGAGAAACGTCAGTGATAGGCAGGCATCAATACCTGCTTACTTTTTCTCACCCTTCTTCAAATGGAGAGAAGTATTTGCCTCTGCAGTCTGGAAGAATTCTTTTGTCCTAACCACAATCATTGCACTCCACAACAAAAACAATCAGGTATTATGAATGTGTGCCAAAACCACCTCTTCCTCTGGTCCTCGCAAAGAGACTTTGCTATTAAATGACAGGTAGGAACTAGATCTTGGCCTCCAGGGAGAGAGGAGAGACCACTCAGCAATAGGACTTTGTGTTTAATTGAAATTGTGGTTATTAATTGAATGTGGCATGTTGACTGAGCTTAACAGTACTCGAATGCCTAGTAACATATCATTCCTCTATGTTTTCATGAGAGCATTTCTGAACAAGCACTATGGAAAAGATTTGATGCTATTTCTGAATTGTGTCCTCTTTAGATTTAGGCACTGACAATGGAATGGAATGAAGAGTTGGGACTTAGAGTGATGCAATCATGTGAGCTAGTCCCTTTGAAAAGAAAGGAAGTTTATTGTGGAAGGGCTTAGCCAAGAGACCTTATCCACATTAGCCTTCCTTCTGCCATGTGTGGAAAACATGTCTCCTTTAGAGGTGGGATCATCAAGGCAACATCCTGGAAGGAGAGAACAGCCCTCCCTAGACTAGATGAGACTACTGGTGTCTCATCTTGACTTTCATGTTCTAGATCAGCAACTCGCAGGTGTCCTAAGACAGCCACATAAAACAGACTAAGACAACTGGATGCAACTGTAGAGGGAAAAGAAGACTTAATTTGAGCAATTCCTTGGCCTAAATAACTTGGTTATAATTTTTATTACTCCTTTTATTGAACGATTGTGCTTTACCTAATTGGCAAATATACAGATGTAAAATTTCATGCTTATTTACACCGAAACATGAGTGAATTATTCTATTTTCATATTGAAGAAAAGTCAAGGGAAGCCTCTATTTTCTAGAGTGCCCCTAGTACTTTGATGAATGAATTCAATCTGTGGTATCGTTGAATTGTTTGACTGGTTAGTCTCCATTATTAACCTGACTGAATTTACTTGTTTAGAAGATACACTCTTGGGTAGGTATGATGGTAATTCCAGAGAGGCTCAGCTGAAGACAGATGGCTCCCTGAATGTAGGTAACAATCTCCCATTAGCAGTTGTCCAGATATAATATAAAAAGAGGAAGATATGAGCAGAATGCTAATATTCAACACTATGATTTTTGATGCAGATTCAGTATGACAACCAGCCTTGTACTGACACTACCACACCTATCTTCAAACTGTGAGACAAAATAAATATTGTCTCTCCTAAGTCACTTTTCCTCAGGGCCCGCCCTGCTCACACTGATAAAAAGAAATAATCTGAGCCAGTAAGGCGTTTTGGGTGGAGATAACAGCTTGTACAAATGCACATGAATATAGATGTTTCCACACACTAAATAGCTTTAAGTAAACGTGTTTTGTGTCCAGTTAATTAGCTGTTCGAGTTAGAAGTTGAGTTGTTCTAGTGCATAACAGAAAGAGAGGCAGCCTGTAAGACCTGTGAGTACTCAAGAACTGTATCTGGAGGTGGTAGGCAGGAGTAGACTGTTGGAATTTCCTGGGAAATGATCAGAGTTTAGAGAGGCCACTCCTGCTTTACTGAAGCAAACATGAATAGGATGAGATGGGAAGAGGTCCTGATGATGGTAGCTGCCAGTCAATATGGCCTGGGTAAACAATGGAAGAAACATGGGTAGACTACAAGTATAACACTGAGCATGCCATAAGAATTTACAAATTGTCCTGCCCCAGCATTCATGGGTCAGTCAGTAGCTCCCATAGGTAAAACTTTATTTTTATTGCTCATGTTCATATTTGAAACAAGCAAGAAGCTATGGCAGAGAAAATGGCTAGGTGTGCAAAATTTCTTGCTATATAAACATGAAGACCTGGGTTTGGATTATCATTGTTCATACAAAAGCCAGGCAAAGTGGCTCTCACTTGTCACCCCAGGTAAGGGGAACAGGGATAGGCTAACAAGCCAGCTTAGTCAAAACATTGAATAAGAAACGTTCTCTTACAAAAATAAAGTAAGAAGGATTGAGGAATATGCAAGAGTTTATCTCTGACTTCTTGCAAGATCATATTAGCACACATACATGCACACACACACATGTACATACAGTAAAATGAAAGAGGAATCAGACAGCCATCTGTGAACACAGGCTATTGTTGCCTCATGGGACACTTTACCACTACCACACCTGAATGTATTCAGAACATTGCAGCATTTAATTTATCCTCAGAAATTAAAGCAATTTTTCTTGTGTCTTGGAGTAATAATTCTAGATCTTATTAATATTATAGCAAGCCCAGGGCTAGCTAGTTTCTTAGTTTAATAGATTACCCAGGTTCAAATTTTGACAAATATAGTATTTTCAGGTAATAAAGCAGCATAAGCATTCGAAATTTTTTGCCAAACATCAGCCCCCATAATTAATATGTTATACTACAACTCTACAACACGGGTTTCAGGAACTTTTGTTATCAGAGTGAAGCTGTCTCCTTCATCCCAAGTGCCAGCTGCAGGCATTTGATGTTACTTGAACCTGAAGATGGAATGCAGAGTTTGTTTAATGAATATCAACTTTTAAATCATCCCAATATTGGTGCTAAATTACCGGCATCTCGAAAATTCCTTAATTGATTTAAAGTGGGATACTAAGTTATAAAATAAAACATCTGCTGTTAGAAGTTATGCATGTTTAGTCCTTAATGATTTTACAAACCAAAATCCTGTCAACATTCCGCTCTTTGTCATGGACTAATGAATAGGGATTTCAGTTGAGGGCGAGTGAGGGCTTTTAGGTTTCTTTCACATCATATTCCCTCACATCTATAGGAAATGGTTGCCTATCTACCTCATTTTCCTTTGTATGAATGCTCAAGAAAATTAATTTTTCTCCACCTTTTGAGAAAGTAGCCACAGTAACTGAAAGGACAGTTCATAGGATTGTCAAAAATGTATTCAGTAAGACTGGGTGATTTCAGAGTGTAGAGATGTACCTGATGGCCACAATGCTGTCTTACAGTCAGAAAGCAAAGTCTGACTGCTTTATTGTGAAATACACATCCGGACAAATGCACGCTTGCCAGCCAAGAACTTTTCATTTGTGCGGAAATACTTTGGGGAGTACAAAGTCATCATAGCACTTAGATGACCGTGAGAAAACAAAAACCAGAAAAGTATTAACTGAGACCTATAGCAAGGCCTAAACAGATCTCTTCTTACTCCTTTCCTCATTACTGTTGACAAAATGACTAAAAAGATTTCATGTGTAAGGAGGATATAGTCCGTTAATAGTGGGAAAGCGTGAAGTCAGGATAGCAGGTGCCTGGATGCATGAGATCTGCACTCATGACGCAGAGCAACGAATGCTGATGTTCAGGTCACTTATTTCTTTTCATTCAAATTCATCAGCTCATGGGATGGCTCCATCCATATTCAGGGCTGAGTTTTATCCTTCAGTTAATCTTGTAAATACATTCACAGTCACAGATTTTTCTATCTCTCATGTAATGATAAATCAAATCATACTGTGGTAAAGACTAAGCATCACAGATCTGTTATAAGTAGATGATAAATACTGTGTGCCTTCATGAATGGTTCCTACAAGAAGGAAAAGGGGACCATCTCACATTAAACGCAGCACTACTAGGGTTTATTATGCATGGAGGATTGGTTGTGAATATTGCGTTGGCATTCTAGGAGGCTTACCATATTGGAAATCCAACTTCAGTTTAGCCTCTAACTGCTTAATTAACTTTTTATATTATGATATACTGGTAGGAAACTTGATAAGAGCAAGGCGTCTGCTTAGGTATGTATTGACTAAAGTGATAACGTTAAGATTAAGTGGTGATGATCACCTAATATGAACAGGGAACGTGGCCAGGATTGTCTGTAGTGTCACTTGGCTTGCATAGTCAGCATTTGCCATTACTGAGAGTATTGTGTTCATACTGTGTGCATCGCGTTGGCAACACAGGAATAAAGGGGGACTTCTCATTCCAGATCCAAGCCTAAATCACAGCAGGGTAAAGAATAATACTGTGATTGCAATTCTATTAAACAAACATAAACTTTGCCATACTGCCTTTTATATGACTGAAAAAATTATAAAACTTTTCTTTGTATTAACCTACAGTCATATCTCTATGGTAAAGGGATTTATTGACTATGAACAAATTTTGGTTTTATAAATTATCTTAATTTTTGAAAAACTGTGTGGGTTCATCTAATTAATTAAAATGAATGTCACAGAACTACACATATCTTCTTATGCCCCCTATAATAATACATACTTAGCTTCATACCAATGCATCTTTTTATTATAAATTATTTGGGAATCTCAATTCCTTCACTTTAATCATACTCACTTCTTAGTCTTCACTGCCTGCCCCACTCCCCTAAAAAAGAAGAAAAAGGAAAAGTTTACATTCCTAGAAAAAAATTAAACCTCAAGTTACTCACTGCATTTTAAGATACATTCTACCCATTCCAGCTCTAAGCTGTAGTAGTTACAAAACTGCCATTTGGTTTTAATTCTGTCTATTTCAAACTCTATATCGATAGGCTGCTTCCTCCAGGTTAACTTGGTGTTATGGCAGTCCTTCCCTTTCAGTACCTGGTTGGTACAAGAAAGGCCAGTTCCCAATCGCATATCAGTAACTCACACCCCACTTTAAAGCTCTCTATTACATATTGCGATCCCTTCTAAAGACCAGTGCTTAATAAATTCAAGGCATGTTAAATAAGTTTAGCATTTTCAGTGCTGATGAATTCTAGAACAGAAAATACATATTTGTAGATGACTTTGATATTTTCCTATACCAGTTAAATAAGGAAAAGGAGAGTGATGTTTTTGGTCTTCTATTCTTTGTCTTAATTGCTATTATTTGCATGTGTTGTCAATTTTTCTAGTTAATGTCTGAAAAAAATGTTGGGTTATATATAGCATCATCATTTTCTTCTTTGATGGGTTACATAATCTGCTTTTTTCTTCACTATTTGCTTTTCATTTTCTATAGATGTAAAAGCCATTTAATTTTAATTAAATCCTAAGGCTTTGATTATCTCATTTATCTTATTTGTTTTGGTTATATTTTCACAATGAGGATTAACTGAGAAATTGCTTTGTTCTTCTCTTCATTTGACAAACACGATCTTGCTAGTAGTTTTTAAAAGCAGTTCCTCCAGCTGTGCTAATGTTGTGTTGTAGTCTTTTAGAATACAATAAACAATGGCAAATCAATACATTGTATCAGTGCCAAGAATTTCATGTAATATCTTTTGTTTCTGTGTGGAGTGAAGGATAGGTCAAAGGAAGGATTCGAGAAGACAAGATAAAGCTTGCTTAGGGCTGGTGTTTATTCATTCTCTTTTTTTACAGGATCAACTCTTCCACTTTTCTCTTCCCTGCAAGGATATATAAACATTAACTTTAGTTTGGCAAGAGTACTACTAGTCCCTTAATAAAATCAAAGTTTGACTAGTGGAGTCTATGCAAGTAAGTTCTTTACCTCATGAAGAGCAGTACATTACCCTTGGAAATGTATGATATTCTAAGAGGTAAATATTTGTGTGTGTGTGTGTGTGTGTGTGTGTGTGTGTACATGTGTGTGTATGTGTGTGTATATGTGTATATGTGTGTGTCTGTGTGTGTATATGTATGTATGGGTGTGTATGTGGGTGTGTGTGTGTGCGTGTGTGTGTGCGTGTGCGTGTGTGTGTGTATGTGGTTGGGGTTTCTTCAGGTATGTGTTACTGGATGGTCAGGAATTAATATTAAATATGTGCCTCTACCATTTTAAACATAAGCATTATTATATGAAAAAGAATCTTTCTCTGAATCTAGGGCTCCATGGTTTGGTGATACTTGCTGTCCAGTAAAGCCCCAGGATCCTCCCATCTTCTCTCCACAATCCTGGGATTAAAAGCACTTACTGGCCTTTACTTCACTCCAAGCAAACATTTACTTACTGGGTCATTTCACTGGCCCAAGACAATTCTCCACTTCATTTGTTTTCAATCACAGGCACCACCTCCCTACTGTAGATGATCGTTTCCTGAATATTTGAGCAGAATGAACATGCACAGTAGATAAAATTTCTTTGTATAGTGAAAAGTACATTAGTGTTATTACTATCTACTTAGTGTTAGTTCTGGCCAGTACTGGATTTCTCCTACAAGGAAATCTACTGTGT
>JADRCD010237793.1:0-23626 GCA_019843815.1 Montemys delectorum | reverse complement strand
CAAAACCTTCACAAGGCCGAGGTCCTTTCCTCCTATTTATGATCTAATTTTCAATCCTCTAATATACACATGCTGCCAGAACATTCAGTCCCACCCTGTATAGTCCTTGATTGGTGATTGGGTCCCTGGGAGCTCTGAGGGTACTAGTTAGTAATTGTCGTTCATCCTAAGGGGCTGCAAACCCTTCAGCTCCATAGAACCTATCTCTAACTCCTTCATTGGGGACCATGTACTCAGTTCCATGAATGGCTGTGAGCCTCTACATCTATATTAGTCAGGTATTGTCAGAGCCTCTCAGGAGATAGCTATATGCTTGTCCTTCCTTCAGTCTCTGCTCCATAGTTAATCTCTGCCACTCCTTCTGTGGGTATTTGTTTTCCCTTTTTAAGAAGGAATGAAATTTGCACCTTTTGGTCTTCCTTCTTCTTAGGTTTCTTGTGGTTTGTGTGTCGTTCTTCCTGTATTCCAAACTTCTGGGCTAATAAACACTTATCAGAGAATGCATACCATGTGTGTTCTTTTCTGATTGGGTTACCTCACTCAGGATGATACTCTCCAGATCCATCCATTTCCCTAAGAATTTCACATCATGTACCAAAACCTATACTCCATCTTTGCTGCCCCAGATCCAGACCTGTAGCCCTCCTGGGTTGCGCTCCCCAACATGATTGCTATGCTCTCTCTTCTGCATCTCTCAAGCCTGTACTTTACTCCTTTCTCTGGCAGCTCTCTCTTCTTCCTTCTCTTCCTCAGTCTCTTGCCTGGGAATCAAAAACCCCTCCTCTCTCTCTCTATTCCCAGCAATGAAAACAATGGCTGTGAAAAACAACTAGAGGCAGGGACCCTCAGTGTCTAGTGTGTAGATGTGCTGATTCCCTTGTAATTTAGGAGACCAAATTAACATAAGTAGCATTAAACCAAATCCACAACAGTAGCAATTCCCATAATAGACTCCATCAGGAAGAAAACTAAACAGAGAAACTTTAGAGTTAAGTAATATCACAAATCAAGCGCATCTAACACACTATAGAGATTTCCTTCTAAATATTAAAGACTATACTTTTTCAAGAGCCCATAGAACTTTATAGACTACTGACCACATAATAGCAAGTCTTTGTTAATATAGAAAGTTGAAATACCTTTATCCTGTCTTAATCCACCATAGGTTAAAGCTGAATTTTATCAATTATTGCAGTTGCAGAAAACACAGAGTCATGGAAGTTAAACTGCATGGTACCGTATAGACTGCCCCACCTGGGGATCCTTCCCATATACAATCACCAAAGCCAGACCCTATTGTGGATGCCAACAAGTGCTGGCTGACAGGAGCCTGAAATAGTCGTCTCCTGAGAGGCTCTGCCAGTGCCCAACTGATACAGAAGTGGAGGCTCACAGCCATCCATTGGACTGGGCACAGGATCCCCAATTATGGAGCTAGAAAAAGGACCCAAGGAGCTGAAGGGGTTTGCAGACCCATAGGAGTAAAAACAATATGAACTAACCAGTATTCCCAGAGCTCCCAGGAACTAAACCACCAACCAAAGAGTACACCTAGTGGAACTCATGACTCCGGCTGCATATGTAGCAGAGGAGGGCCTAGTCCCTCATCAATGGGAGGGGAGGCCCTTGGTCCTCTGAAGGCTCTATGTGTTAGTGTAGAGGAATGCCAGGGCCAGAAAGCAGGAGAAGTGGAGGAGGGAATAGAGCTTTTTCCATAGGGTGAACCAGGAAAGATGATAACATTTGAAATGTAAATAAAGAAAATATCTAATTAAAAAAAAGAAAACTGAATCAAGGAAGAAATCAAGAAGTAAATTAATTTTTTTCTAGAAATGAATGAAAGTGAAAATGCAGCATATCTATGGGACACATTGAAGGCAATTTTAAGAAGAAAGTGCATAGTATTAAATGCCTACATTAAAAAAGCTGGAAAGATTTCTTATGAGTAACTTAATGACACACTTGAAAGTTGTAGAGAATCAACAAGTGACAATAAAAAAAAAAGAGTTGGTCCCTTGGAAAAAAATGAAGATTAATGAACTTTATCTAAATTAACCAAAAGAAAAGATAGAGATGATCCAAATTAAAATTAAAAATGAAATTTGTGACATTACCACAACTGAGGAAACTTAGAGAATTAAAGGTCATAGTTTTAAAAATATGTATTTCACTGACCTGGAAAATAGAAAATCTATAGATGGATTTATTCTTATATAAATGACCTACCTATGGTAAATCAAAGTGAATACCCCTAACTTCTAGTAAGATAAAATAATTAATTTTAAATCTCCCAAAAAAGCTCAGGGCCAGATGAGTTCATGATAGAATTAAAAAATGAACTAGCACCTATACCTCCCAAATTATTCTACTAAGTAGACACTGAAGAAACAATTCCAAATTCTTTTTATGAAGCCATTATGATCCTGATACAAAAGCCAGATAAACCATTAACAAAAAGTGAAAATTATAGATCAATATGCCTTATAAATATAGATGTAAAAATTGCAAATAAAATACTTGTAAAATGAATTCAAGAACACATAAAAATATTATCCACTATGATCAACTTCACTTTATCCCATGGATGCAAGTACAATCAAAATACATAAACCAAAAAAAGTAACCCCCATGTAACAAGACTAAGGTTAAAGAACCACATTATTATCTTAATGAGATGCATGAAAGACATTTGACAAAAATATTCATCACTCATGATGAAAGTAGTGGAGATGCTGTAGATAAAACAGACATGTCTCAATGCAATAAAGGTGTTTTGCAATGAGCCACATCCACCATCACTCCAATTAGAAACTCAAAGAATTATTACCAAAAGTAGGAACAAAACAAGGATGCTGACTTTATCTGTGTTTGTTCAATATGGTTTTTGATGTCTTACCTAGAGCAATGAAACAACAGAAGCATACTAACAGAATGAGAACAGGGGAAGAAGTCAGAGCATCTTTATTTACAAATCGCGTCATTCCATATCCTACTCCACAAACACCCTAAACCCTAAGACTCCCATAAGAAACCTCTACCACTGATAAGCACTTTAAGCAATATAGTAGTATACAAAATTAATACACAGACATCAATAATGTTCCTATATACAAATGTCAAATGTACTTAGAAAAAATGATAGAAACAATATTTTATCCAATAGACTCAAAAAGTATCTTGGAGTAGTACTAAGAACGTGAAAGACTTGTACAATAAAACTTTTAAGATGTTAAAGATATTGAAGAAAGAAATTGAGGAATATAGAAGACGGAAAGGCTTCCAATGCTTATACACTGGTAAGATTTATATAGTAAAAATGGCCAAACCAAAAGCAGCAATATACATATTGAACATAATCTCTACCAAATTTCCAACAACAATCTTAATATAAATTGAATTAAATAATCTTAAACTTCACATGCAAAGCACTCACACATAAGTCAATTGTGAGTCCCCATGACCAATGACACCACATATTTATGTTATAGAACATGGAGAAATCTACCTGGTACTCAACTAAAAGCTTTACCCCTATTGACTAGTGATGATTATACTGCAAGTGCTATAGATGCTATCTCAAGAGAAAGTAATCATTAATATAACAGTTATGACCCCTACATGCTATACTAATAGACACCTAATAAAATATGGCACCAGTGCAATTACGTAACAACTGTTATGGGAATAACTAACCAATTCCTGATTGGATTGAGAGTTTGATTAATAAGATGAACACCATATCTGACACTGTAAATGAGACCAAGGATCCAAGACTAGATAGGTCATGTACACTAGAGGAATATGTACTATATTATTCTCCTAAATGAATATAGTAATGAAATGACACATTATGATACCATAGACTAGCATATCACTCATAGTCCTAATGACGTATTAGTATACCTATACATAATTGAGTACATCAGTCAACCCTCATGAGAAAATCCTCTGCTTGCAGGAGACAATAATTAACACAGAAACTCACACCTGGACAGTGTACAGAGGATAAGAGACTTAGAAAGGTTCGCATTACATTCCTTCCCTCAAAGCTTAGAGATCTGTAAGTAATACGATGCATAGGATGAACAACAATATGAACTACCTAGTACTCAACTTAAAGCTCAACTCAGAGCTCCCAGGGACTAAACCACCAACCAAAGAGTACACATGGTTGGACTAATGGCTCCAGCAGTTTATGTAGCAGAGGATGGCCAAGTCTGTCATCAATGGGAGGAGAGGCCCTTGGTCCTGTGAAGGTTCTATGCTCCAGTGTAGGGGAATGCTAGGGCCAATAAGTGGGAGAGAGTGGGTCTGTGAGCAGGGGGAGGGGGGAGGCAACAGGGACTTTGTTTTGTTTTTGTTTTATTTTTATTTTATTCTATTTTTTCTTTTTTTCAGAAGGGAAACTTGGAAAGGAGATACGATTTGACACGTAAATAAAGAAAATATCTAATAAAAAAGAAAAGGAAAGATTCTAAGGGCAAAATGTGGTAGATAACTTGAAGGAAAGACTTTTCAGACACAGTAGCATAGACCTACATGAACTCTCAGAGACTCTGACAATCATGAATAAGGTCCAAAGAAGCACAAGTCAGACAAAGTGCCAGCCCAGAGAAGGAAAATAAAAGTCCTATTTTGTACCAAGAACTGATAACTGCTGAGGAAGCTAAATGAGTTTTCTTTTCTGAAGTGATACTGTGACTACTAAGCACATTCTAAGAACTACTCAGTGTTCAGGAGTAATCAATCAGTCAACAGAAATCAGATCCTATCTTTTGCTCCACTTTGCTTTGTTTTATGACAGAAAGAACATGAAGTAGAATGGGTATACAGGTGAGGAGAATTCTGTGTGAGGCAGAGAAAAGGAAACAATGTGATTAAAGTATACTGTATGAAATTCTCAAAGACAATATAAAATTATTTTTAACCAGAAAATTGTTTTGGTGGTAGATATAAGTCACCAAACACTAATGTGTCTCATGAATTAGAAGAAAAAACATTCACAATTATCTGTAGATCTGGCTTTTTCTTATTGCAATAAAGATTTTCAATGTAAGCCCTAATGATATTCTGTACATTCCTGACAGCAATTATAATGTTCTTATTCTCATCTCTAGTCTTATTAATTGGAGCCTTCTTTCTATTTCTTTAGTTAGTTTATCTGTGGTTTTGTCCATTGTGTTACTTTCAAAGAGCTAACTCCTTGTTCATTGATTCATTGTATTGCTCATTTATATTTCTTTCAATTCCTTCCTGCTCCTTCTTATTTATTTCTACATACTGCTTTAAAGTTCAGCTTTTCCTTGTGTTTTTGATTTCTTACCACTCTGAGATACTTTAAGTTATTCATTTGACATTCATAATTTCTAATATAGACATTTATACATTTGCTGTTGAGAACTATTTTCATTGTATTCCACAGAATCATTAGGGTGTTTTCTGAGGATTTAGAAGTTTTGTCTTTTCATTTCTTCAATGTGTTATTTAGTCTCCATTACATTAATATTTTATGTAGTTTATGTAGGGGATTCCTAGTTTTAATTTACTATAATCAGTAGAATAAATCACTTTCAATTTATTCTTCATTTATTAAGATTAATTATTATTAATTATTTCATATTAAACAAGACTTGTCTTGTATACTCCTATAGACTATACTTTAGATAAAATTCCCTGAATTGCCAAAAATAATCAGTATTTAATAGTGTTTGGCTGAAGTATTATGTTTGTGCCTGTTTAGTCTGTTTGGTCTATAATGTTATTTAACTTGGATTTAAAAGAAAATTTGTTTGTGGTCTGAATGAACTCTATTGGTGTGAGAGGAGTGTTAATCAGTGACTTAATATTCAGTCCTGTTTACTTATGAAATTGGGTGCACTGATGGTCTTTATGATTAGAATTGTTATTTATTACCAAGAGCTGCTGCTACCTTATTACATACAAATAACCTTCTTTATCTCTTTTACCCAATTTTGATTCAAAGTCTAATTTGTCTCCTTTTAGAATGATTAATCTCATATTTTGTTTTTCTAGATCTATTTCCTTGAGATACTACTTTTTTCCTTTCATTTGGAAGGCTTTTCATTTCTTTCCTAGTGAGGTATATTTCTAAGAAGAAAAAAGATAGAAGAAAAATTGAGATCATCAACACATATATCTACAATTGAAAAGTATGTAATATTTTTGTTTTGATTTTTACATAATTCACAATTTTCTAAATCTTTATTTGTTTATCTGTTGTTGTAGGATAGTTCACTTTTTTCTGTAACATTAAAAATATTTTGGCTGGGAGGTGGTGGCGCACGCCTTTAATCTCAGCACTTGGGAGGCAGAGGCAGGCAGATTTCTGAGTTCGAGGCCAGCCTGGTCTACAGAGTGAGTTCCAGAACAGCCAGGACTACACAGAGAAACCCTGTCTCGAAACAAACAAACAAACAAACAAACACAACAAAAAACAAACAAACAAACAAAAAATGTTATCCCAGTCTACAATGTATATAATTCCTTCATATATTTTCTGTGGTACTATCTTAGTGATCATGAATTCTTTAATTTCATGGTTATCATATAAAGTTTTCTTGTCCCTTCAATTGTAGTTTAGTGATCTGAATTATCAGTCTTTTAGACTTTAAAATGTATCATTTTATGCCTTCCTGGAATTTAGACTTTTTAAAAAAAATCTATATTATTCTTACATGATACTTCTCTTCTGTGACTTTTTACTTTATCTTTATTTTGTATATTTATTCTTTTCACTCCAAAATACCATAGAGATTTTTTATGGCCCTGTTTAACACTCTAAATATTTCCAGCATTCTCATTTAAATTTGGAAATTTTGTGCTATGGTTTATTAACTCTGCTTTTTATGTTCTTGACTTGTACTTCTTTTGTGCCTGTGTTTCATGAATGAATTCAGTCTCCCAGATGTTGTCCCATATATCTTTCATATTTTGTTTGTTTGTACTTGCTTATACTTTTCCCTCTATTGTTTTATAGAAGTTCTAATTCACCTGCCTTACTTTCAATTCCAAGTGTGCTCACTAGATTAATTCCCTTGTTGAAGCTTTACACATGCCTTTATATTTAACTAAGTGTGTTTTTCATTACCAAGTTACAATTATTAAACCTTCTTACAACTCATTTATTGAGCTCCTTATTTTTTCAGTTGTTTGTGTGGTCTTTGAATGCATTTAAAATTTTATTTATGTGCTCCGTTTTTCTCACTGTACTCTTATGATAATTCTTTATCTGAACTAGGATTATAGCTTAATCCCCAACTTTCCACCCAAATACTCAGGACACCATGCCTAATCTCAACACTACTTGATATGTAGACATACTATAAAAGTGTATTAATTATCAGCTAAGGTCAATTATCCTTTCAACTCTAGTAACTTTTGGAACAAAGAACATGATAAATAATAGGACATTAGAATTTTAATCAATGTGTCTGAATTGAAAGGTAAGCTGAGTACCACTGGGAAATAACATAAGGGAAATAGAAAATTTATAGAGGAGGGGCAAGTGGATGAATTAGTTTGGAAATTGCTTATAAACAATTTGAAGATTATTGAAGATTAGATGATCCTAGTTAAGAAGTGCAAAGAGAGTTGATACCAACCTGTTAGATTCAGCTCTACTCACTTTCATAGTGCTGGAAGATGCTATGCATGCTACCAGGGGAGAAAAGTAATCAAAACTGTGAGCTACAATAACCACTGGCCTTGGCAATATATGCCCACTGGTATAATTGAAGCATAAATATTATGGGAGTAACCAACCACTTTCTAATTGGATTTCAGGCCTGTTTCATAAGACAGACTTTATCAGAACCCATTAATAGATGATTAGCTCTGGGGGGAATTATTGCTATTATTCTATTGAATGGGCATAGGAACAACTTGACCAGTGGGTATTTATCTTTATACTCATCAATTAGTACATCTCTCAGCTTGCACTAGAGAACTTTCTTTTCAAAATTAATAGTGACTAACATAGAAATTTACTGTGGGTTGGCCTGAGGAGAATAAGAGACTCTAGAGTTCTCAACCCTAAATAGAACACCTATATCATACACCTACCCACAGATCTCAAGGATCAGTATGGAAAAGAAAGGAGAAAGATGTTACGCTGGCTAATTTTACATTAACTTGATACAGGGTAGAGTCATCTGAAAGGAAGAGTCCAAAGTTAATGACTCCTTCCATAAGATTGGGCTTGTAGGCAAGATTATAGAACATTTTTTTTTAAATTAGTGATTTATATTGAAGAGGTCCTGGATTCTATAAGAAAGCAGGCTAAGCAAGCCATAAAGAGCAGTCTAAGAAGCAGCATTCCTCCATGGAATACATGGAGTGCATGCAGCTTCTGCCTCTAGGCTTCTATCCTGTCTGAGTTCCTATCCTGGTTTCCTTTCATGAAAAAACAGTCATGAAATTTTAAGTCAAATAAACCCTTTCATCCTCTGCAATTTTCCTTTGGTCATGATGTTTTTGTCACAGCAGTACAAACCCTAACTAGGAGAGACTATAAAAGCAATAGTGGGTGATTTCTGGGAAAAGAAAAAGAAAAGAAAAAAATTGTTTTCTGAATATGATAAGGTTGTTGCACACACGAACTCACAGGAGCTGTGACTGTATGTATAAAATCAAGCTAGACAAAATGCCAGCATGAATGTGTGCTGTAGGCATAGCTCCCCTCCTCTAGCTGAGGGACCATCAGCAACTGATCACTGATGGAGAGAAAAAAAATCAGTTATCTCCACGATATCATGCATTCCTGCAAAATGACTCAAGATTCAATCTATGGATCTATACCCAAACAATGCTACATGGACTCTGACTTTAAAAAAAATAGGATGAATTTTGGAGGAAAAATGGTGGGGATGGGATAGAAATCTGAGAAAAGGTTATAGAACACATTGCATGTGCATATGGATTTCTCAAATAGTAGAAGTGTATAAATGGGACTTAGAAGAGAGAATTCAGAAATGAAGAAAGAATAAGGGTGGAAAGGCTTTTGGTTGTTTGTAAGTGAAATTTGTAAAAGTTTGTAAATACAGAAAACACAATTTAACAGGTAAAGATGAAACTATCATATAATCTAATTGAGCAGTATAAAAGCTTTATTTTTGAATAAGTTCCTAATAATAAATTTAGCTGCAAAGTCACAGATTAAACAATGTAGTTATAATAGGTAACTTAAATACATCATTATGTCCAATAGATGGATCATCTAGAAAAAAAATGAAACAGAAATATTTGCATTGAATGATATGCATCAAATGGATCTAACAAGAGTTAACAGAACATCCCATCCAAAAACTAAATAACATACTCTTTTCTGTATCCCAAGGAATTTTCCTCAAAACTGATCATATCTTAGGACATGAATTATAGATTATCTAGTTCTATCCCCTTCTGCCCTCCCTACTCAACATGTCTATTCTACATTCACTTACAAATGATTTTTATGTCATTCTTTGAGTCCTGCTTTTTAGTTAGTTTCTGTGGATCTGTGGATTGCAGAATCATTATTCTTTACTTTACAGCCAGTGCCTACTGATATGTAAGTATGTACCATGTTTGTCTTTTTAGGTTTAGGTTACCTTGTTTAGGATGATTTTTTTTTTCTGGTTCCATCCATTTGCCTGCAATTTCATGATATCATTGTTTTGAGCAGCTACACAATAGTCCATTTTGTGAATATGCCACATTTTCTTTATCCATTCTTCAGTTGAGGACATCTAAGTTGTCTCCAGGTTCTAGCTATTATGAATAAGCTGCTATGAACATAATAGAGCAAGTGTCCTTGTGGTAGAATAGAAGGTCCTTTGGGAAAATACTCAGGGGTGGTACAGCTAGGCCTTGAGGCCTGGATTGCCAATTGTCTGAGAAATCCCCATATTGATTTCCAAAGTGATATGCAAGTTTATACTCCCATCAGCAATGAGAAGTGTCTCCTTTGCTCTACTCTGTCTCTAAAATAAGCTGTCACTTGTGGCTTCGTTTTTAGCAATTCTGACAGGTACAAGAGGGAATCTCAGAGTTGTTTTGATTTGCATTTTTTTGCTGACTACGAATGTAGAACATTTTTAATTTTTATATTTATTTTATTTTCCCATAGTTTATTTTTTATTAACTTTACACCTTGATAGCAGCCCCATTCCCTCATCGGCTTCCACTCTATTATGCTGCCCAAGTGAGCTGCAAGGCCTTCTCTCCTGAGTGCTGCAGCAGATGAGGGAAAGGGACAGCTTTTCTGCTCCATGACCCCAGGACTCCCAGCTGCTGCAGGGGAAAGGGGGCAAGGGTATCTCTCTCTGGCCCATGCCACTGCATCGGGAATAAGTGGTAGGGCAAGGTCTCCTACATTTATATCCTCCGAGGACTGGCTCATCAACAACTCCCAAAATTGTGAACCCCATCCTCAGTACTCCAGCTGACTAGGGGAAGGGGCAGCTCTCCCAGGGTGCCCAGGTAAGAGATGGGGCCAGTCCAGCACAGCCCTCCATCAGATATCAACATGTCCCCAAATGTCAGCCCAGAATAGGAACTTCTTCCTAGCCTTTGGGGGTAACAGACCTCTGCTGCTGCACATCCAGGTCCCAGATCTGGACCCTGGTGGCAGTATATGCCAGGACCCCATCATGGTCCCAGGTAGCATCACCAGCTATTCACACTGGGCTATTCCTCACTACCCTCGGGTCTTCAGTTCTGCCTCTTTCATTGTGCCCATTTTCTTCTTCTTTTTATTTTCCATTTATCCACCACTTACTTGCTCTTCTTAGTAGTTCCCTGCATCTCAGAATGTCCAAGGCATCTCAGAAGTGGTCTCAGAAATGCTATGACCCACTTGTACATTATAATACAGGGAGCAGCCATCGAGTGTGGCCCACCCCAAGCCTGCAAGGCACCTGAATTGTGATCATCTCAGGCCAGCTCCTTGTCAAAACCTGATGGCACTTGTCTAATGGATATTCCATGCTCTCTGCTCACCAGGTCCCATGTATGGATCAATCTCTGGATTTCTCCCTACCAGGGCCCTAAGCTCAGGTTCTTCTAGTCTCTAGCTGTATCCAAGTCTTGGGAACCATGAGGGTCTGCATGGTACCGGATTGGTGGTCATCTCTAGCTAGTTCACTATCCAAGACCCCTAGCTTTGGGCTGGTGGTCATCTTAGGCTCACTTTTTTCAGGGAATGTTAGGCTACTGTCTTAGTTAGGGTTTTGCTTCTGTGAACAGACACTATGACCATGGCAACTTTTATAAGAAAATTATTTAATTGGGGCTGGCCTTCAGGTTCAGAGGTTCAGTCCATAATCATCAAGGCTGGAGCCTGGCAGCATCTGGGCAGGCATGATCTAGGTAGAACTGAGAGTCCTACATCTTCATCTGAAGACTGCTACGAGGGGACTGATTTCCAGACAGATAAGATGAGGGTCTTATAGGATCACAGGTGATCTGTCCCAACACTGGGAGTAACTGTGACCAGCTGGACCCATGCACACAGGAACACCGCCAGTCCAGTGGCATGGGTCCCTTCTGGTCTATCTAGCCAGTGTGCTGAGAGGACACTGGGTGTAAACTCTGGAGCCAGTCCCACAACATTCAAAGGAAGCTCTACTCCCAAGCACTCTAATGGGCCCAAGATCACAGGATCACAGAAAGAGCTTGACTCTGAGAAGTTCTGACACAACCAGGACCACAAGAAAGACAAGCTCCAGTCAGATATAGCCAGAGCAGGTAGCACTAGAGATAATCAGATGGCAGGAGGAAAGTGTAAGAATCAAAGCAACACCTATCAAGGTTACTTGGCATCATTAGAACCCAACTCTCCCACCATAGCAAGTCCTGGATACACCATCGCACTGGAAAAGCAAGATTCAGATTGAAAATCACTTCTCATGAAGATGATGGAGGACTTTAAGAAGGATATAAATAGCTCCCTCAAAGAAATGCAGGAGAACACAGGTAAACAGTTAGAAGTCTTTAAAGAGGAAACACAAAAATCCCTTAAAGAGCTACAGGAAACCAATCAAACAGGTGAAGGAAATGAAAAATATCTAGGACCCAAAATTGGAAATAGAAACAATAAAGAAATTACAAAGCGAGACAACCCTGGAGTTAGAAAACCATGGAAAGAGATCAGGAGTCATTGATGCAAGTATCACCAACAGAATACAAGAGATAGAAGAGAGAATCTCAGGGGCAGAAGATACTATAGAAAACATTAACACAACAGTCAATGAAAATGCAAAAAGCAAAAAGATCTTAACCCAAAACATCCAGGAAATTCAGGACACATCAAGAAGACCAAACCTAAGGAAAATAGGTATAGAAGAGAGTGAAGATTCCCAAATTAAAGGGCCAGTAAATATCTTCAACAAAATTATAGAAGAAAACTTCCCTAACCTAAAGAAAGAGATGCCCATGAACATACAAGAAGCCTACAGAACTCCAAATTTACAAACCATGACCAAACCAAATTTAAACAGTATCTTTCCACAAATCCAGCCCTACAAAGGATAATAGATGGAAAACACCAACATAAGGAGCAAAACTGCAGTCTAAAAGAAGCAAGAAAGTAATATTTCAACAAAAACACATAAACATAATTCAATCTCTAACAACAAAAATAACAGGAAGTAACAGTTACTTTTTCTTAGTATCTCTTAATATGAAAATCAATATTACCAACATATTCTAATTGTTTGTAATTCAAAAATATGAGGAATTAAAAATTTGTTGGCTGGCATCCAGTTGTCTCTCTAATTTAGTAATTGGAGAAATAGGTCCAATATTGTACAACCCATATACACTTTCAACTTGTTTGTCTGTGACAGTGTCTTGCTGTGTACCACATAATGGTTTTTGAAATCATGATTCTCCTATCTCAGCCTTTCTATTAGTAGTTTTGTTTATTTGATGTCTTTACATTATACTATGGTTTTCAGAACAGCTTACATATTTCAAAATTATTTATACAACCAAAAGAAATGTAAACAATTAATTTAGGGGGTGGCTTGTAAAAGAAAAACAAAGAGTGAGACTGAATGCTTTGCTTGATGCTTATAATTATTGTATCAATTTTGAAGAAGAGGACTTTATAAGTTACTGTTTCTCTGAAATGAATGCTTTTCAAAATCATCACAGCCAATGAACCATATTCTTACCTGCTCTTAATGTCTGTGCCACCCTCCAAGCAGAATCATTGATCACTGAAACAGTTGGTGAATGACTTCATGGATAGACCATTTTAATACACACACCATTTCTTAAATGAATGTAACCTGTTCCCTGTGAGCTAAGAATGAAGACAATCACTCAGGTCAAATGGTTTTGACCATAGTAGGAAATCTGTATCAAAAAATCATGCATACAATTCATTCCTTGGGGCAGCAGAACTGTCAACACCTAGCTACCATGAAGGTAAAGTCCTTTGTTGATGTGAGGGTCATTGAAGTACATAAAGCTTTATTACAATGAACTCCAATGTCTAATCATTGTTCTTATTTTGGGTTTGTACCACAGTAAGAGCCAAGATTTTAAGCTCTACTTAAAATGAAACAAACAAACAAACAAACAAAAAGACTTTATGTATTTGTGTTCATTAAAAAAAATTGGTAGTGATACATTATTTTAAAATATAAAGTTAATATGTTTGGGGTTATTTAAAATTTATATTGAGAAAAATGTATGTATTTTCAGTATTGCTGTAGACAACTATCTACATAAGACTGTTCAACTGATTGTTGCTTTATATCAAACAACTTTTATAATATTCATTTTTATTATTACAATATTTTATAAATGTTAAAGAATATGATAAAATAAAAAAAGTGAAAGGTATGGCATGCATTGAAGGGAGATCTCTGGGAGGAGTTGGGGTACAAAAGGGAAAGAAGAATGTAATGTAATTCTATTTACTTAAAACATATTTTCAAATGTTAACAAATTCAGATAAATTTAAATTATGCATCTTTTCTCATCATAATGCAATAAAACTTTGAAAGGAAAAAAGATGAGGGTCTTAAAGCCCACACCCACAGTGACACACTTCCTCCAACAAGGCCACATCTATTCCACCAAGGCCAAACCTACTCTAGCAAGGCCAAACCTACTCCGGCAAGGCCACACCTCCAAATAGTGCCACTCTCAGGGTCAAGTATATACAAACCATCATATTTACAAACCATCATATTTACTAACCACTCAGATGTTCATAGGACAGAACACTATGACCTAGACATAGCCTATCTCCTGTCTGCCACTAGATGACACACATGTGACACAGCATCCACACCGGTAAATCCTCTCAGAGCAGGTAGATGGCCATTTTTACTATACTAATCATACCAATTCATGATTATGGGAGATCTTCCATCTTCTGATATCTTTTCTATTTTTTTTCAAAGAATTGAAGTTCTTGGCATATAGGTGTGATGGTTTGAATATGTTTGGCCCATAGCTAGTGCCACTGTTGGGAGGTATGGCCTTGTTGGAGGAAGTGTATCACTGTGGGAGTAGGCTGACCTCCTCTCCTCCAAGCTGTTTGGCAGACAATCTTCTCTTGAACATTGTCAGAACAAAATATAGAATTCCCAGCTTCTTTATAAGAACTATGCCTCCCTGAATGTTTCTATGCTTTCAACCTTGATGATAATTGATTTACCTCTGAACATGCAATACAGCCCCAATTAAGTGTTGTCCTGTATAAGGTTTGTCTTGGTCTTCATGTTAGTTCACAGCAATGGAAATCCTAAATAGGACAACAGGTCTTCCATTTGCTTGATTAGAGTTATACCATTATATTTTATGTTATTCATAATTACTGTAAAGGATGTTGTTTACCTGATTTCTTTCTTAGTCCATTTATTATTTTTAAAGAGGAGGACCGCTGACTTTTTTGAGTTAATATTTTATTAAGCCACTTTGCTGTTTTATCTGTGCTTATCAACTGCCAGGGGGCAGAAATTTGGGAGTTCCTTTTTTATACTATCATATCACCTGCAAATAGTGACACATTGACTTATTCCTTTCTCCTTTGTATCCCCTTGATCCCATTTAGTTGTCTTATTGCTCTAGCCAGAACTTCAAATACTACATTTATTGATATGGAGAGAGTGGATAGCCTTGTCCTGTTCCTGTCTTTAGTGGAATTGTTTTGATTTTCCCCCATTTAATTTGATATTGGCTCTAGGCACGATGCATTTTGCCCTTATTGTGTGTAGGTATGATTTTATCCTTGATTTCTGCAAAACTTCATCATGAAGAGGAGTTAGAATTTGTCAAAAGGTTTTTCAGCACAAGATGATATGATCATGTTTTTTATTCCGTGTGTTTATATGGTGGATTCCATTGTTAGATTTTCATACGTTGAACCATTCCTGCGTATGTGGACTGGAATCCTCTTAATCATGGTGGATCATCTTTTTGATGTATTCTTCGATTTAGTTTGTGAGTATTTTATTGAGTACTTTTGCTTCTACGTTCATGAGGGAAATTGCTTTGTAATTCTCTCTCTTTGTTGAGTCTGTGTAGTTTTAGTATTAGAGTAACTGTGGCCTTATAAAAAGAATTTGTCAATGTTTCTTCTGATTCTGTTTTCTGGTAAGTTTGAAGAGTGCTGCATATTAGTAGTAGCTCTTTTTTTTTTCTTTTTTCTTTTGGTTTGATTGTGTGCTAAAACCACCTGGCCCTGGCCTTTTTTTAAATGACTATTTCCATTTCCTTAAATAGTATAGGTATATTTTAATTGTTTAACTGATCTTGATTTCATTCATTGATGGAAAGAAGGAGTAAGCCACAAAACACCTGTGTGCATTACTTGCAAGTGTTAGAACTATTTGGGAGCAGGTTCAGTAAGTGATTGGGGTAGTTTGAGGTAAGGCTGGAGGTAAGAGAAAGCTGGAACCTGGGAGGGGACTGTTGGGGAACAAAAATCTTTAGATAAAAATGATGGCCCCCCATTGCATCTTCCTTCCCTCTCCAGACTGTCTCCTTTATAAACAAGTTGCACTGTTATGTATACTGTAAAGCTGGAGTCAAGGAGGATTGCATGTATTATGGGTGTTGGTAGATAAGGGAAAGGATTAGTAGGGGATGAAAGAGGTATCCTTAGTAGGACATACAGTAACTTCATAAGGGACAAAAGAAATGGGGTATCTCTCCCATTAAACAATTGCTGCTTTGATGGTAGGCCTAAGTAAAGTATTTATATTGAGGGGAATATTCTGTTGTGGAATATTTATGCTAGAAGACTGCTCTGACATAGGTTTGAGTCAATGGAAAGTTGTTATTCACCAGCAGGTGAATATACTAGGATTTGTGAATGCCAATGTAGTCATGAGCCTTTCCCATGGTGGACTTTAAAGACAAAATCCATGACATATTTCAGTTAATAGGAACTATTAGCCAAAAGTAGAACTATAGAAGTAAAAAAGCAGTATTAGTACATTTAGAGACTTTGCCATAATTATAAACTTTGATAGATTAGGCATTTGTTTTAGTTTTGTCAGGTGGTTCTGTCTACGTGCTGAGTTTTATAGCCTAAATGGAACATACATCATGAAGTAAGTTGTGCTAAGCTCTCAGGCCCCACTAAGTTCTAGAACCCTATTACCTATTCTTTCTTCCATGTTATGCTGCCATGATGGTTTGAATAGGAATGGTTCTCATAGACTCATGTGTTTGATTGCTTGGAAAATAGGGAGTAGCACTATTAGGAGTATGACCCTGTTGGAGTAGTGTGGCCTTGTTGGAGGAAGTAGGTCACTGTGAAAGTGGACCTGAACTCTCATAGGCTCAAGCTAGGCCTAGTGACAGTCTCCTGCTGCCTTTGGATCCAGATGTAGAACTCTCAGCTCCTTTAGCGCCATGTCTGCCTGCATGCTGCCATATTTCTAGCCATGACAATAATAGGCTAAACATCTGAAATCCCAATTATTGTTTTTAAGCCAGCCCCAATTAAATGTTTTCCTTTATAAGAGTTACCATGATCATGTTGTCTCTTCACTTCAATAGGAATGCTAACTAAAACAGAAATTGGTACAGGGCATGAGGTGTTACTGTGACAGACTTCATCATGTTTTAGGGAGAACATTATGAAAGGACATTGGAACTTTCAGCTAGGAAAGCCATTTGAATGAAAGAGCTCTGTGGGATATTCTATGGGAGATTGGATAATAAGAACATTGAGAGCATTGCAGATGATATAGGCTTGGCTAATGAAGTTTTAAAGGGGAGTTTAAATACTCTATTCAGGCCATTTGCTTTTTTTGAACTAAGATTCTGTGGTTATGGTTAGCTAGAGCTAAAGAATCAGCTGTGATTAACAAGATACTAGAACTACTAAAGCAAAGCATTGCTTTGCTGGGATACTTGATGCTGGGCAGCTGGAGCTACAAAATTAGTAGTGACTATGAAGGGACCAGTATCATGTGGTGAAATCTCCTGGGAAGTGTTTCCTGAGCACACAGAGAAGTTGTGTTCCAGAGCGAAAAATGGCTATATCTCATGTTGACAGCCTGATTTGGAAAATTTTAAGAGTACTGATTTTGAAGGCATGAAGGGCTCATGGAGAGCAGCTATGGGTGGCCAGGAGAAGTCATTGGTGACAGTTAAGTCTCAGTAGTAGTTGAAGGCCCAGAAATAAAGGGGCCATGCAAAGAAGCTGAGGCTTGGCACCAGGAAGAGTGTCTGTAAGAAGTTATTGGTGAAAGTCCAGCCCAGTTCCAGCAAGGGAATCCCAGCACTTTTGGAGATGCCAGTACCATAGGATGGTCACCAAGAACAGCTGCAGCAATGGAGTAGAACAAGCCCAAGCCTAAAAGAGAAGCTGTGTGTGCTACAAAAGGCAGAGCTGGGGAAATTAACCAAGCCTTTCAGGAGAGTTTCAGATCATGTATAGATCCCAAACATTAGACAGTTATAACTTGTTTTTGCTTTGATTTGTGACTGTATCCTGTTTTTTTCTCTCTTAAAGTAAAAATATATTTTACAGAGCCCACAGCTGAAAGACTTTGAATTTTAAAAGACTCTGGATTAGCTGGGCAGTGGTGGTGCATGCCTTTAATCCCAGCACTTGGGAGGCAGAGACAGGCAGATTTCTGAGTTCAAGGCCAGCCTGGTATGCAGAGTGAGTTCCAGGATACCTAGGGCTATACAGAGAAACCCTGTTTCAAAAAACCAAAATAGAAAAAAAAAAGACTTTGGATTTCAAAAGAGATTGAATATTTTTAAAGGACTGAAACTTTAATGTGTTTGAATTTATAAAGCTTATGGAACTTTGTCTGATGACTTCCTTTTTGTTGACATGCAAAACTAGCTAGTACAATTGACACCTTGACATAATGAATAAGAAAGGAAGGGTTGAGGCTTAGTAGTGATATGTTTGTATGTCAAGTTGACAAGGGTCAATTATACTAGCTAGTTTTGCATGTCAACAAAAAGGAAGTCATCAGACAGAAGAAATAGCTCAGTGAAATCCAGCTGTAAGGCATTTTCCAAAATAGTGATCAGTGGTGGACATCCCTGTCAATGGTGGTTGGTGCCATTCCTGGGCTGGTAGTTCTGGATTTTTTAAAAAATCAGGCTGAGCAAACCATGTGGAGCTAGCCAGTAAGCAGGACCTCTTCATGGCCTCTCCTTTGGCTCCTGCCTCCAGGTTCCTGTTTGAGTTCCTCTCCTGACTTCTTTTAGTGATAAACAGCAATATGGAAGTTTAATATGAATAAACCAAATCCTCTCCAACTTGCTTTTTGGTCGTAGTGTTTCATTTTGGCAATAGAAACCCTAAAACAAGTTGTCATATGACGAGGATGAATGGCCTTTCGGACCTAATAGCTTTTGAAGTACACACATATTTCTTCCTGAGTATCAAGTGATGATGGTGTAACTTAGAATCACTTGTCACATGTACAAAAAACCTGGAACAAGAGAGGGACTGTATAGGAAATGGGAGAAGTAGTATAAAAACAGAAGGTGGAGCATAATAGTGAAGAAGGCACAATGACTCAATAGAAATGGTAGTTAGGATTAAAGTCAGAGATAGAGGGTCACTCTAGCAGGAATAAAGTAAGGATGGCAACTTATTAATAATACAAGTGAGGTTAAAGAAAATGTTAGGAGAAGCTTCTTGTTCTAGTCATTTAAAAATGACACTGGCCATCTCTACTGCAAGCAATGCTACACCAAAGCAAGTTAACAGAATCAACAGGGGGTTACAAAGCATGGCAGGAAAGAGAGAGAAGAAAATAAAGAACTAATATAGATAATTAGATCCGGTCCATGGTGAAAGGAATGAAGAATTCTTGAAGTCAGATCTCCTTCATAGCATCCAGATGTTACTTAAAGGTGGTGATGAACACTCAAATTAGCAATGAGTCTTCTTGTAGATATATCAGAAATGAATGGTGCTGTTGTAGGGTGATAGCCATTAGCTTATGTTGAATCATTCCTGTTCAGGCATATGGAAAATTATGGTTATTTATAAGGATGTGAGTCTAGTAAGTATTGTTCAAAGGAGGTTTGGGACCTTTGTAAAGTAAGATAGATGAACCCATGAGAAGCCATCAGGATTAGCAGTAGTTAAGGTGATGAAAACTATTTTATGGGGGGAAGTCCCTTCTGGGGAAAAAGCCTGGGGATTAAGCTTGGAGAGATACACTAGTTCCCAATGTTGGAAAATGATAGTGTGGCATCAGGGTGAGTAGAGAGAAGGAACTTGTTTGTGCTAGATTTGGGTCAGATAATACAACTGTTTCCTAAATAGAGAGGTTTTCTTAAAGCAAGCCTAGTTTTTCTTCTATTTGATTCATATCTAACTTGGAAAAAAGTATTTGGACTATGGTAGGGCTATCTGGTCCTGAAATTTGTCTTAAGGAGAACTTATGAACAGAAGTGTATGCAGGATGCTCACGAGTCTCGGGGAAAGTACAAGGAGAAGAGGGAAAGAAGGTGAGGAATTGGTAGAGTCATGGCAAGAGTGGACTATGGAGTGGAAAGCATGGTCTCAGGAAAAGTAGATAAAGAGAGGTTGGAGGTAGATGGTGGGGAGGTAGGAGGATAGGAGTCTGGATGGGAGGAAACAAGGTAAAACTGGGGAGTGCAGGAGGAATGAAGATCAGGGATGAGAAGGCTAGAGTTGGAGAGTTTGAAAGAGTTGTAAGTGGGTGATTTGTTGGTAGGATAGAAACTGGAGAAGGTGTAAAGAGGAGATAGGGCAGAAGAATTGAAGGGTTGTTTGGAAGGGAACATTGAGAGTAATAAAATCTGATATGCTGTACAGGTTTGAAATAGGAAGAGTCATGCCTCAAGGACAAAGAAAGCTTGGGTAGAGCGGACCTTTGACTATTTGTCATTTTACTTGATGAAGTTAAGTATGTCCATAAGAATTTGGAAATTAAAACTACTAACTCAGGTATGGCTGTTGTCTAGCTATTGCAGCCAGATCTGAGAGGAGAGACACATAAGAGTTGCAGGTCTGAAGTTCAGCTAGACCTAAAGTTGAGGTGTAATTTTAGGCAGGCCAACTGGATGCCCTTGGGCAGAGACAATTTGGAGTCCAACTCAGAAGTCAAGATTTCTTCTGAAAATCATCACCTAGACTTTAGGTAGCAGTCAAAGACAAGAGCCTCGTTTGCAGAAGAGGGCCCCTGAAATCGTATGTCAAAAGTCAAGGAGCTCCTGAAGTCAGAAGGCCTAACCCTGAGGTGCCTCCTGGTATTGGCCAAGCCTCACCTTCCTGGTAAATCTGTGGTGGGTGTGGTTTGGTCTGAGACCCAACTGTAAGGGCCTCTGTACTGGTAGTCTGTAGATAATGAGAGACAAATAGGAAGAGGAGAAGGATCAGGACCAAATTTGTATGGTACACAAAATCCCAGAAGAGGGTTTGCATATTTATGTAGACAAAGGTAACAAAGACCCAAAAGTCAGCACTCAACTTCTATGGACCATACTCTTGATTGACTAGGTGTCAGAAAATGGAGGTTAATAGAGAAGAGAAGAGAGAAAAGGTTACTGAGAAAGAGGAGGAGAATAGAACACAGAATCCTCAAACTCCTCCTTTTCTGAGACCTGGATTTCCTTGTGAGGGAATTGACAGGTCCACTTAGATTACTACTAGAGAGAGGCAATAGCATAAACTTCAGAAGACATCTTAGAATACTATATCATAGGTAGAACTCACAGCCTCTTCATTTAGTCATAAGGAAATAGGTTCCCAATACAAACTTTCTCCTCTATAAAAGTACTGCTGCCTCTGCCTTCTCCCTTTCATATGGCATCTTAAGCCTTCAGGAAGGTGAAAGCTGATTATTGAGGAAGCGTGAAGTAGAAATTTCTGGTTTCTTTGGAAACTCAGTTGAATCACCTGATGGTTTTCTGGAAGCTCTCTTATGAGAAGATGTTTTCCTGAAGCAGACATGTGAAAGAACATATGATATTTGCTGGAGCAGACGCTTGAGAAGGCATGTGATGTTTGAAAGAATATAAATATAACTCCACAGTGAGAGGATTCTCTTGCATTGCTATGCCTTGCAATGTTTTGCTGATCCTTGGTGGTGTTTGCTGGTAATCGTATTATAGAGAAAAACATGCCAAGGAACTTGTAGTATTCTGGCTGATTTCTTGATGTTTCTGCTGACTTGTACTGATTGGGAGAACCTTGCAGTTTCTGCTGAATTGAGCAGCTACGACTTGTGTTCGGTGTTTGGTGTTTGTTATTGGACGGAACTGCCACTACAGATTGGTGGTTGTTGTTTGCTATTGGACTGGACTGCTGATAGTCTGACAATGAAGATTGGAATCACCCCCAAAGAATTCTTCTAAACAAGATGACAATCCCATTTTCTTTAAACCTTCTTCCCCTATCTCTGGCTGATGGGCTAGAAGGGAAGTTGAAGTGTTCTAGAACCCCAGATAAAGTAGATTTTGGAAAACCTAAGCCTGTAGAAGGATGTTGTCTTAGTTAGGGTTTCTATTGCTGTGAAGAGACAACATGATTATGGGAACATTTATAAAGGACAACATTTGATGGGGGTTGACTTACAGTTCAGAGGTTTAGTTCTTTATCATCATTGTGGGAAGCACAGCAACATTCAGGCAGACATAGTGCTGGAGAAAGAGCAGAGAGCTCTACATCTTGATTCATAGGCTGCAGAAGGATGACAGAGACATATTGGCCTGACTTGTGCTTCTAAATCTCAAAGATGATCCCCCAGAGACCTACTTACCTCAACAAAGACATACCTGCTCAAACAAGGCCATAATTCCTAATAATACCACTTACTACGAGCCTATGGGGGCCATTTCTTTCAAACCAGCACAACTCTGTGGCCACCAGAGTGTTGTAGCCGTATCATCAATCCAACTTCAAAAGTCCTAAGATTCTATCACAGTCTCAACCCTATTTAAAGTCTAAAGTTCAAAGTCTCTTCTGAGATTCATACAATCTCTTAACTTTAATCTTCTGTAAAATCAAAATCAAAAGGTCATATACTTCCAACATATGTTGGCACAAAATATGCATTACCATTCCAAATGGTTGGTAAGGAAACATAATGAGGGAATATTGATCCACAGCCAGACTGAAAACAAACTAGGCAAACTCCAAACACTGCAGATCCATGTCTGATCTCAATGTGTTCTTCAGATCTCCAACTCATTTCAGTTTTATTGAGTACAACATACTTCTTTTTCTTGGACTGTTTCCACTTCCTGTTAGAAACTGTACTTAGCTGGTATCCCCTGTCTCTGGCATCTCCAATATTTTGGACAATGGTCTCTCTGGTTCTCCACACAGGGATAATCCTGACACATATCTGGCCTCAGAGGGAAACTCCACTGCCTCTTTTTTTTTTCTATTCTTAACTCTAAAGCTAGAATCACGTGGCCAAAGCTGCCAAGTTCTGTTTCTTTCTGGAATTGGAACATGTTCACCAGCTTTCAGTTTTCAATGATTTTCTTCATTGCTTAAGTTGAATGTCCTGAAACTTGATGCAGATCAGGCTGGCCTCAAGCTCAGAGACCTATCTCTCCTGTCTCAGAGCTCTCTGTCTTCTGAGTGCTGAGTGCTGGGATTAAAGACATATACCATGATGCTTGGACCTAAACTGTACTTTAATCTCTTTCCACGGGTTGGAAGCTTAGCTGGTTGGGGGTCTTGTCCTGAGTTCACCACTCCCTTTATTCAATTTAACATCAGGGTTTTCTTTAATCTGTTGATCTTCTCCAGCAGAGGATTTAGCACTATTTCACTTCCAAGTGACCCTTTTCCTCAAATTGTACATTTTATAACTTTCCTTGCTTAGCTTGTTCCTTTTCATTATAGATCATTATGAGATCGATCACTAACAACCACTTGAAAGAATCAATATTAGGCTGTTTTGAAATTTTTTTCTGCCACACAATTAATCCAAAACTCTTCAAATTTAGCCTCAGACAATTTTTTTTTGGAAAAAGGTAAAAAGCAGCCACATCTTTGCCAAAATATCACAAGAATAGTCTTTAGGTCACATACTAAAATTTCTCTCCTCTGAAACCTTTTGAGCTGGTTTTCCACAGTTCATATTACCTTCAGGACTACTTTCTTCCATGTTTCTACAAGTCTGGCCAATTTAATCCC
>JADRCD010237791.1:0-39978 GCA_019843815.1 Montemys delectorum | reverse complement strand
TCCTGATTTATCTGTGAGTTGAAAGTAGGAGAATTTCCTTTTGTCACTACAAAGTGCATCATTGTGTGGATATATATATATATATATATATATATATATATATATGTATATTCTTGACATAGTCCACTTTCAAGAGCCTCTTAAGCTGCTTATAAACCTTGAGTATTGGCTATTGCTCTAATTAATATAGTCTGTACACTCTGCTATGATGTGATTCTATAGTCCCTCTTAGAATGCAACTGAACATAGGGAGTTAAGCTAGTCAAAGGAAGACAAATATAATATTTATTCAATCATTTGTGGGTCTCAGATTTTATATTGACACATAAAATTATATATGTACAGATGAGAAGAAAATAGAAAATAAGATGTCAAGAAAAAAAGCTATAGAATGAGTAAATGGTAAGAAATTGGAATTTAATGGAGAATGGTGGCTGGACATGCTTCAAGTACATTACATATTTGCATAGACATATCCTTATGCAATCTAATTTAATACAATACATTGGTTAAAGAAATAACAAACTATACTCCCTACATACTTTCTTAAATAACTTTTTCCTTAGTCTGTAATTTGTCTATCTTGTCCATGATTTATGTAGCACTGATTTCTAAATTGTGATATAAGAACATAGTCTATATTAGTCAAACTGCTATATGGTATATAAAGGAAAGCTGCAAAGTACCAAAATACATTTTTAAGTTTGAAATTAGACCAAAGTCTATAAATCTTTCTACTGGCACACCATTTGTTATGTTCATATACATAGTGATCTGTCAGAAGAAGACATTTGCAAAGTTTACTTCATTGTTTATTTTAGTAATACACTTTCCTCAAAAAAGAATGAGGTCTCATGAAAAAAAACTTCAAGCTTTGCCTAAAAATTTGAAGCCGTAAGGGTTGGCCAATTTTTCACAAATTAAAAATACTTTGAATGTTATTAATCAACAAATAAAAATAAAAAATATAGTCTGTTTTTCCCATAACTTCTCTGCAGAACAGTTAGCTGCCACATTGTCTTAACCATGACTACATTTTTCAGTTTTAATGTAGGAAGGAATATTACCAGTAACAGTTTTTCTTTCATTAATTTGGGAGATGCCAGCTAAACATTGATAACAAAAACAAAGGTAGTAATTAGAAAGCAATTGTCCAGATGAAATAATTTACTAAGGAGTCAATTATTTTAGACATCAATTTAATGAATGAAAATTTGTTTTACACATGTAAAAATTGGTAAATGTAATCCATCATATATATGAACTGAAAGGAAAAAAAACACACGATCATCTCATTAGATGTTAAAAGTGCTTTTGGAAAAATTTAAGCCTCCTTCATCACAAAATTACTAGATTAATTAGGGAATACAAAAGTCATACCTTAACATAGTAAAAGCAATTTACAGCAATCTTATAGCCAATATCAAATTAGCTAGAAAGAAACTAAATGAACTGTACTAAAATCAGAAACAAAACAAGGTTGTTCACTCTGTGCATATCTATTCAATACAGAACTTGAAATTTTAGCTAGATAATACAACAACTGAAGAAGGTCAAGGGGACACAAACTGGAAACAAAGAAGACAAATAATGTTATTTTCAGATGATATGATAACATACATAAGTAACCCTAGTAATTGAACCCAGGAACTCCTACAAATGATAAACCTTTCAGGGAAGTGGCTGGATACAAGATTAACTTAAAAAAAAATCAGTAATCCTCCTATATGCAAATAACAAATGAACTCAGAAAGGAATCATGGAAACAATACCCTTCACAATAGCAACCAATAATACAAAATATCTTGGGGTAACACTAACCAAGCAACTGAAAGTCTTGTATTATAAAAATTTCAACTCTTTGAAGAAAGAAATTGTGGAATGTATCAGAATATGAAAAGATCTCTTATGCTTGTTTTGTATTGGTAGGTTTACTACAGTATAAACTCATATCCTACCAAAAGCAATCTACATGTTCAATGAAATCACCATCAAAATTTCAACATAATTCTTTTCTGACCTTGAAAGGATGATATTCAACTTCATATGGAAAAACAAACAACCCAGGATAGCTAAAATAATCCTGAACACTAAAAGAACTGCTGTAGGCATCACCATCTCTGATTTCAAGTTGTAGTACAGAGTATATAATTAAAGGTATTTAGTAATGAATACTAGATATTTAGAATGACCCAATTTAATGTTGTCATAGCCTTCCAGCTAAAGTGCTCTGTGACCATAACTATGATTTTTAGGACAAAACCGACTTCAGAATTCTCCACTTATGGTTGCAAACAGCTATCCCAAGGATATCTTTAAAAACCCATTAGCCTCTTTTGTTATTTGTTGAGAAGGTATTGTATAAGCATTAACTCTGTGTAAACACTATCATACAGTAAGTACCACTTATGTATAAGTCCTGTAAGTACTGTAGCCTTAAATATCTTCTATTGTACAGTTGTATAAATTGTCTTAAAGGTATTAGTTTGAGAGCATCAATTATTTTTTAAATACACAAAGAAATGAGAATAGTTCTTTGAGAATGTCATGCAATGTGTTCGGATGGTATATATTTCCCCTTCCCAGATTCACCCCCTTCTTCCATAAGTTGTGTTCTTTCTTTATATAACATCATCAAGTACAATTCCCAAATTAATTCCTCATTAATTTTTGCAAGTATAGCCCTCTTTCTGAGTATTTTGGATGACTTCCTAGGAACAAGACCTTACAGAAAACTGGCCTGCCATTGTTCATAAGCTGTCAATTGCTAGCACCTCTTATTCTAGGGGTAGTACATCACTTTACCAGTCCATGTTGGAATTTTGTTTAACTTGAGTTTACAGAGTGAGTGCATGTTGTCATAACAACTGTGTGTTTACATGTACAGCTCCCTACTGTATACAGAAGACACTTTTTCATTGCAATCTTTTGCCACCCCTGGCATTAAGGGTTATCTTTTCCCTCTTCCTCAATGATCCCTGAGCTTTGTGACATGGAGGATATGATAGAGATGCCCATTTAGGACTGACTGAATGTTCTGCAGCTTGACCAGGTGTGTCAGGGTAAAGGGATATCTTGGTTAATCATTATCTACTCCACAAAGAACTTTCTATGATGAGGGTTGACAAATACAAAAATAATAGGTTTTCCCCTAAAGCCAACCACTTGTCTGTCCATAGGTTCATTGCCCAACTATAATGCTAAACATGAACTTAGGCTTGTGGAATTGGACTTAAATCCAGTCAAAAAGTGGTTAATTACTCTCAAAATGTTCATACCATTATTCCATCAAATGCGCCTATCTTTTCTGGACAATTATAATTGTAGCTCATATGTTTGACAGCTGGAAAAGAATGATTATCACTTTTTTCTTCTGGTATCTTGCAAAGCTACTCCAACTAGATATGGAAGACAAACAGTAGGAATGGAGCTCTCATGTCTGAAGATGTATGCTTGCTCAGGCACATGATGTCCAGTTAAAGAGAGTAACTCAAAAACATTATTACATTTTGAGTTCTATGGAATCTCACTGGCCAATAAATCCAAAAGAAGAAATCCATTACTGACTCTGGGCTTTTTATTTACTAACCTGTGGTGCCTAGTAGAAATATCTTTATTTGCATGAAGAAGCTAAATAACATATTCAGGTATATACTTAAACTTCATTTACCCAATGAGCATAGATATCTCTCTATCTATCTCTATCATACACACACACACACACACACACACACACACACACACACACTTTTGGAAAGCATTGTGAAGATACTCAGAAAATAAAGTTCTCTAGATACAGCACAGAGTTCAGTTGGCTTAACCTACCTACCTTAATATAATTGCTATTTAAAAATATTCCCACCAAATATTTGAAATGTATAACTTGTTAGTAATGTAACTTATTAGAAAATTCTTGGATGCTTATAGTAGTCCTTTCATTGTTTAGTGGTGGAGATATTCAAAGTGGTGACTCTGATGTGGAAAGGGGAAGTGAATAGTGCAGAGTAAAGTCTGGCACAGTAATAATGAATGTGAGAATTTCTCTAGGTATCTTAAGTCATCTAGGTAAACCCACATTACATAAACTGTTATTTGTGGCAGGGCAGTACCTTGTACCAAGGAATTCCCAGTGCATGGAAGGAAGTTGAGAAACTTTGCTGCGTCTCCACTATCCATTTATCTAGTAACTAACTAGTAGTCACCCTCTGTTAGAAATCTGGAGCTGAGGCTATATAGTAAGTAGTGCAGTGGGTGACAATTTTGTCTCAAGGGGTAGATATCAAATAGACCTTAGTCTCTGAAAGAAAAGCCCAGCTGCTGATAAGAATGATGAATGACTAAAAATTGTCTTTCACTATGATGCAATATGTGAACAGATAAGTTGAGCTGTTTTATAGAGCATGAAACAAGGGAACACAAGAGAACATGCCTAATTCAGCATTCCTTCTTTCATTAATAAAAAGTCAGAGACAAATTATGTATTGGACACTATGGGGTAATATTGCTAAACTCACAGGATTGATGAAAAGCCATGACTCTCCAATATATCAAAATAACTTAAAAGAAAACAAAATTCTGATTTCTTTTTCCATAAGGCATTCCTCTATGGTTTGCAGAATTGACATTTCTTTGTTTTCTGCATCCAGCAACTGAGCTGTCATTGAGCCCTGAGTTCTGCGCCCATAGCATCTGAGGCATAAAGCCCTAACTTGTACTCTGTGGATTACCATCACAGGGGCTCCAAGTTCAAGCAAAAGATAGGAGGAGGCCATTAACTTTAATTTTGCAAAAATGTGATAGGTCAATCTATTTTGTTGAACTTTTCAGTGAGGTCTTCAGTAAGCATCAAGTAATCAAAAACAGTTGTAGGTTAACCTTTGGTCTTTCAAACTGAGAAACAGAACGAAACATGATGTTGACCATAAAGCCTTCTAAACTGTGAGTAAGCAAATTGAATAAAGGCTATTACATGACACATGTGTGGCACTTAACTTTGTTATTTTCAAGGAAGTTGTAAAACAAAGATGACTAATGGTATGCATGGGAATTGGGTAAAAAAAGAACTAATTTCAAGGTTTTGAAAACCCATTGCAGTTTTGTTAATTTTTAGATTTAGAAGAAATCAAATGCAGAATCCTAAGAGAAGTCTATGTCTTTAGAAGAAAAACATGACTATGAACGATGTGGTAAATCAAGGAAAATCAAACTCCTCAAAATAGTGACTCCACAGCACACACACACACACACACACACACACACGCACACCACACCACACAAACACACACATACATACTCACACCCCGAATAAGGCAACTAAAGATTTAATATTATCTTGACAAGGACAGCCAATGTGCATGATTTTGAATAATGCTCACAGCATATCTATGTTTCAGCTCACTATCTATCATTCAGGCTTCCTCAAACATGCACCACTTTGTCAGTTTCCAGTGTGCTATTTTTAGTGATAAAGAGTTTCCATTAGGGAGAAAGATACTGTTCTACCTCTTTTGTTCAAAAAGCCTTATTTCTGTTCACAAAGTATGTATTTTTCCCTTGTTCTCTGGCACTTCCTTACACGTTGACAAGGAAGGTTTTGGGTCTTTCATGTAAAATTATCCCATCCTTACCATTTTGGTTGTGAAGATGATGAGAGGCTATTATCTTATCATTATTCTAAATGCAAGTATGCTTTAAAATTCCTAGTTATTTTAGGCAAACCATTCAAATCTTCTGAAAGACATTAGTTTACCATTTCCAGGGAAGCTGAGTTTATTGAATCTTTCAAATCTTCTTTGCTTAGCTTGGGCTGTCATCACACCATCAGTTGTGAGGTATATAAATAACTTTCCTTTAACATGTGAGGAGAAGAAAGAAAAAAGCCTCTTTCTGGATGTTAAGATGTCAAATTAAACTCCAGGTGCTTCTTGCAGTTATTTGGGACACTTTCCAGTTGTCAATATGGAAATCCCATCACTTAGGGCACAAATCTGTTGCCATGGGGACGCAAAAGCTGCCTCATTTGACAAGTTGGCAGTTGTTACAGTTGGAATAAAAAAAAAAACCTTGGAGACAGGTACTAAAAGATGGCTGTTCACTAGGGATTGAAGAACAGCTCTGGAAATAATTATATTCTTTCTCTCTTATAGACATTTCTCTTATTCATAAAGACTACAACCATTTGTACATACCTGTCCCAAGACTTCAAAGTGGTTATACCTCTTAACAGCATACATTCATGGAAATCAATACTGACATGAATTGAGCCATTACAATCATTGGGATACTGATAGATGAGGTTGTATATATATTTTATTTTGAATTTAACTATGGCATCTAAGTTAGTCAAAACTAACTCAGGTAAAGAAGTTCAGATTCTCATTTGTTCTGTTGTAAAGTGCTTTCAATCAAGGATATTTTACATTCCTTCCTGTGATCTTGAGAGACTAGCTGAAGTGTAAGCAAATGCTCAATGAACAGAAATAAGTGGTGCAGGCTTGAGAAACTTATTTTTTAACAAAAAGGAGATATCATATACTTGGAATATTATGTCAACAATTAATTTTTTAATTCAGAAGAACACCCCATATCAACTTTATAACTTAGACAGAATAAGCCATCTGCATTCATTTATATAAAACAGACAATGAGAGTACCTTAAATATTCTAGGTTTAAGAACCTGCTTAAAAGTCTGCACATGTAAAATTACCAGATAAAGTAATATTGATCACTCTGTTATATGTAATAACATTTATGCCTGGCCTTTAAGAGCATAGAAAGTAGCTATATATTTTCTTCAAACAGAACTAGTTTTCATTCTCGAAGTGCATAAAAGAATCTAAGCTTTCAAAGTGTAATTGCTAAAGAGAATCCGTTGGTAATGTAGTTTATATAGTCAAGTTGAAGGAATATGAAGTTATTTCTTAGACATCTACTGAGTGAGCTTTTCCTGAAGTTTGTCTTTTGAAAGAGAAAACAGAGTCTCCTTTTCTGCTTTAGATTTAGGGCTATGAGAATGAGCCTTGTAGCAAAAGCTTGTTCTTTAGTTTGCTTCTTGAGACAATGTCAACCTTAGTTGTGTATTTTGTCTTATTATTCATATACATTGATAGACTATAAATGATACGCACATTACCATGTTTGAATAGTACCATAGTACTCTTTGGAGAGTATGGAAGAAAAGAGATAATGATAGTTGTTGAAATATTTATGATAAAATTCAACCTATGATCAGAAAACACATTTGATAGATTGGATTTAAAATGAAAGAAATGTAGTTGAGATGCTTTTAAATTATAGCAATTTGAATCTACAAATTATATTGAAAATTGATATAATTGTAAAATATAGTAATTATAATTTGCTATCTGCTGCTCAGGTGCAGGCCATGCTGGTCAGAATTACAGGTAAGAGACCCACCTGACCTCAGAACCCTCCCACTCCCTTACTTCTGGTCCTAAAGACATAACCATTGCTACCCTGTCCCTCTTCCTGGCCACAGCCACTACCATGTTTGCTATCCCAACTTGAGCAATAACTGCTGTTCAGGTACAGGCCATGCCAGTCAGAAGAACATGTAGACTGTCTCCATGCACACAGAACCCTCCCAAACCCTCAGTTCAGTTCCCAAAGACTCGACTTACTGCCACCCCTTCCAACCCTACTGCCTCCCCCATTCTCATGTCCTCACCCTACCTCCAGTGGTTTTCCTTTACTCAATTCCATGCTATGACAATAAGAAAAACAGGTGCAAGTCATGCCAACCAGCCAGGAAGACAGACAATACTAGTCAGAAGAACAGATAGGCAAACTCAGGCAGAGACTCAATGTTGGAGCTGACACCTCTCCAGAAGCCAAAAGTTCAGATAGACAGCCCACTTACAAACATCCTCCACTCTCTCAGCACCCCCCCCAAAACTATCCCCAGTCCCCACTATCCTCTTCATCACTGAATCCAACCCTCAATTCACTTGGAGACCCACTTCTGCGCTAAAGGCTAGTTTGGCTGCCAGAAGTCTAGCCCCAAACTCGGACAGAGATTTCCTGGTGGACCAGAAGGCACGTTGGCAACCTGAAGTCCAGGCCACAAAAAAAGTGAGACCAAGAAGGAAATTAAAAACATGAAACAAAAAAAAATCAGTCCAAAAGACAAAGACTCAGAAGTCTGCACCTAGACCTATAATCACCCAAATCCAGATGCCCAGGAACAAGCATAAGAACACCAACAACAACAACCAGGGCAGTATGTCATCACCAGAGGTCAGCTATCCAGTACAGTTAGTGCTGAATATCCAAACATAGCTGAAGCATAAGAAAATGACCTCAAAACAAACTTTATTAAGATGATAGAAATCCTTAAAGAGGAAATTAATAAATACCTTAAGGAAATTCAGAAAAAGACAATTAGAGGAAATGAATAAGTGCTTTTAAAGAAAGCCAAGAAGAAAAGAAAACAGTTGAGGAAAATTAATAAAACTGTTCAAGACCTGAGAATAGAAATAGAAGAAATAAAGTAAACACTAACTTGAGGGAATTCTGGAAATGAAAAATCCAGGAAAGTGAGTAGAAACTACAGATGCAGATATGATCAAGAGAATACAAGGGATGGATTAGACATTCTTAAGCACTGAATATACAATAGAAGTAATATACACATCACTCATAGAAAATGTTAAATCTAAAATGTTGGGGATTGGTTCTAATGCTTTGAATTAATCAGGAATCTTCATGTTCAAATGCTGAAAATCCTTGTCCCCAATTGGTTTTTGATTGATCAATAAAGAGCCAACAGCCAATGGCTTGGGGGATAGAGAGGGGTGGAACCTTTAGATTTCTGTGGCCAAGGAACTGGAAGAAATAACAGGAATTAACTGCCATAACAGTTAATTTTTCATTGCAGGAAGAGACAACTGCCATGACTCCATGGAGAAGGATAGGGTATAAGAGCTGAAGGAAAGAAAGCCAATTAACCATGTAAGAATTCGGGTAACTGGCCACTGGCAACTTCTTGATTGGGCTGGGGTATCAGGGGAAGGCTTATGAGTCTTGGCAGTAACACAGGGGAGCATTTGCTAGCAGAGGAAGGTTTAGGAGTGTCCACTCTTTGAACTAGTCATGGCTTCTCAAAAATTAACTGGTGTTTGTGTGTGTGTGCGCGCGCGTGTGCGCGCGCGCGTGTGTGTGTGTGTGTGTGTGTGTGTGTGTACCAGAAGGAAAACTCCAACACAAAGAGGTTAACTGTACCCATGAAAACACAGTAAATAAATAATCTCACATGAGCAAAACCAAAATAGTGGGACCATACAAACATCTCCTCCAAAACCAACATTGAAATAACAGGAATTAACAATCATTGTTCATTGACATTTCTCATCAACAATGGACTGAATTTCACAACAAAATGACACAGGCTAGCAGATTAAATGCAAAAACAGCATCTATTCTTCTGCTGCATACATGAAATATACATCAGCACCAAAGACAGACATTGCCTTAGAGTATAGAGTTGGTAAAAGACTCTTGAAGCTAATGAACCTAAGAAGCTAGCTGCTATATCTATTCTAATATCTAAAAAAGTAGACTTCAAATGAAAATTAGTCAAAAGAGATGGGAAAATACATTTCATTCTCATTTAAGAAAAAAATCCATCAAGATGAAGTGTCAGTTCTTAATATCTGTGTCCTAATGCAAAAGTATCAACAATGGTAAACATTACAAATTCATATTTCTAAACATTGTAAACATTTTGTAAAAATATTATTAAAGCTTAAATCACAAATTAAATATCACACATTATAATAGTGGGAGACTTCAGTACCCCACTATCACCAATGGACTGATCATCTAGACAAAAACAGAGATAATGGAGCTAACAGCAAATGGACCTGACAGAATTCTACAGAACTTTTCACCCAAGCACAAAAGAATATACCATCATCTCAGGCCCTCATGGAACTTTCTCCAAGATTGAACATATACTTGGTCCTGCAAGGAAACTGAAATAAACCCCTGTAGCCTATGAGACCACCATGGAATGAAGCTGGATTTCAACAATGAAATACATACTAACTTATAGAAACTGAACTACTTTCTACATAATGACTACTTGGTCAAGGCTGAAATAAAGAAATTAGAGACTTCCTAGAATTTAATGAAAATGAATGCACAATGTATCCAAACTTATGGAACACAATAAAAGCAATACTAAGAGCACTAAATGCCTTCATAAAGAAACTGGTGATATCTAATAAGAGAAAAATTTTAAATACACTTGAAAGCTCTAAATCAAAAGGAAGCAAACATACCTATAAAAGTAATTTTATATACTTAAAGTCTTTGGCATCTGAGAGACTTACTGTTGTATAAGCTTACTCTTTTTAGTTCTTTCTGAACTCTGGCTGGCAGGTTCAACTCAGGTCTTCTGGCTTATCCTCCTCTCCATACTGACTTATTCAATCTGGCTTCTATCAGCTTCTCACAGAATTGCTCTGCTTGCAAGAACTGTCTCAGCCCAGGACCAGGTAGTTTTAGGTATAATTCTATCAGACATTCAAAGAAGCACTAATGCCAATACTCCTCAAATCATTCTAAAAAATAGAAACAAAAGCAACCCAAATTCATTTCATGACAATATGGTCAGCCAGATACCAAAAGAATAGAAAGCACTCAAAAGCAACAAATAAAGAGAATTATGGAACAATTTTCCTCATGAATATTGATTCAAAAATAATAAAATATGTGCAAACTCAATTGAAGAATACATCAAAAAGCTAATCCACCATGATCAAGTAGGTTTCCTCCCATAATGCAGGTATGGTTCAACATAAAGAAAAAAAAATCTATCAATGTAATCCACTATGTAAAATAAAGAAATTCACATAATCATCTCATTATCTCATTAGAAGCTGAAAAAGTAATTGCTAGGAATTGAACTTAGGGTCTCTGGATGAGAGGTCAGTCATCTAGCCATCCCACATACAGTCACCAAACCCGGACACTATTTTGAATGCCAAGAAGTATTTGTTAACAGGAGCCTGATAGCACTCCTGAGAGGCTTTGCCAAAGTCTGACAAATACAGAGGCAGATGCTCACAGCCAACCACTGGACTGAGCATGGGGTCCCCAATATAGGAGTTAGAAAAAGGACTGAAGGAGCAGAAGGGGTTTGCAACCCAATAGGAAGAACAACAAAATCAACCAACAAGGCCCCTTAGATTTCCCAGGAACTAAACCATCAACCAAAGAATACACATGGAGGTTCCTATGGCTCCAGCTGAATATGTAGCAGAGGATGGTCTTGTTGGACATCAATGTGAGAAGAGGCCATTGGTTCTGTGAAGGCTTGATGCCCCAGTATGAGAGAGTTGGGAGGCAGGAGTGGATGTGTGAATGGGGGAACACCCTCATAGAAGCAGGGGGTGAGGAATGGGTTAGGGGGCTTCTGGGGGTGAAACACGAAAAGTGGATAACATTTGAAATGTAAATAAAATGTAAATAAAAATAAAATGTAAAATGTAAACAAAATACACACACACACACACACACACACACACATATATACATAATGAATCTTTTAACAAAACCTACACCCTCATGATAAAAGTCTTAGAGAGATCATGGATATAAGGAATAAACCTAAACATAATAAAGGAAATTTATAGCAATCCTATAGCAAATATCAATTTTTTCTAGTTTTTTTATTAACATGAAACAGTAGCTGTTAAGCAGATTCTTTTTTTTTTTTTTTGCAAATCAAATTTAATTAAGAAAATTTCAAAGCAATTCCACTAAAATCTAGAACAAGACAAGGTTGTCTACTCTTTCCATATCTACTCAATATAGGAATTGATGTTCTTATGGCAGCAATAAGACAACTGAAGGAAATGAAGGGAATAAAAATTGAAAAGGAGGAAGTCAAAGTATCACTACTGCAGATGACATGATAGTATAATAAGTGATCCTAAACATTGACCTAGGGAACTCCTACAAATGGTAAACACTTCCAGCAAAGTGACTGGAAACAAGAAAAATCAGCAAGCCTCATGTGCAAATGGCATACATACTCAAAAAGAAATCAGGAAAATGAGATCCTTTACTGTAGCCTCAAATCATATAAAATATCTTAGATTAACCAAGCAATTGAAAGACTTGTATGACAAAGACTTCAAACTTGTAAAGAAAGAAATTGAAGAAGATATCAGAAGATAGAAAGATCTCCCATGCTCTTGATTGGTAGGCTTATTATAGTAAAAATGGACATCCTACCAAGAGTAATCTACAGATTCAATGAAATTTCCATCAAAATTTCAACACAGTTCTTTATACAATTTAAGAGAAAAATGTTCAACTTCATATAAAAAAACCGAAAACTCAAGATAGCTAAACCAGTCCTGTACAAATAAAGAGTATCTAGAGCTACCACCATCCCTGACTTCAAGCTGCTTTCATCCCAGGTTTTCAATGAACCAGTGGCTGGATTGCCCAGAGACCTAGGATAGAACCCAAGAAGAATGGAGAAAAAACTCAATAAAATTATTCCTAATGATATTGTGTTATAATCATCATCAGATGTAGAGGCTCACAAGCAAACATTAGACAGAGCCTAGCAAATTCTGACTAGAAGGTGTAGAAGAATTTTAGAAGTCAAACAGGTCAAGAATACCACAACAATAAGGCCCACAGTCATCTATCAGGGCTCATAGGGGCTCACTCACAAAGACTAAACTGATAATCAGGGAGCCTGTATTGGACTGACCTAAGTCCTTTGCATATCTGTTACTGCTGTGATACTTGGTGGTCTTGTGGAACTCCTACAGAGGGGGCTGTCTTTGACTCTTTTTCCTGTTTTTCAAATCCCTTTTCTTCTACTGGGTTAGCTTTGATATGAGAGGATGTGCAACTTCTTATGACTTGTTTGATTAATATCCCTGGAAGGCCTGTTCTTTTCTGAAGGTAAACAGACAAGTGAATTGGAAGGGTGGAAGGGAGATGGGGGGGGGAGAAGGAAATGGAGTAAATATGTAATATATGAAAGAAGGATAAGTAAATACATTAAATATATTTTAAAAATAAACTATTTCTAACAAACAAAATTTGTAACTTGATTGTCTGATTAATTCCAGAAAGTTTAAGGATAGGTTAGCACTGTATACTTTAATATGACATGTTACTACTGCTAGTAACATACTATATATAATATAGGATATATACTATGCTATAATATTAATCTATTAATAGTATTAATAATATTTAATTTATTAATAATTAGTATGGTATTAATAATGTTAATAATGTACATAATATTGGATTTCCCTCAAAAGAATGATGAAAAACTCATTTAGGATATAATTGACAAAGATAATATATAGTAATTCTTACCTAGATTTAAAAAATAATTTGAATTCAAGTCATACAATGATTTATGAACTATCTGTGGCCATTTCACTTAATCATTTATAAATGAGAAATTTTCTCCCAGAATTTGTGATTCAGTTAGTATAGTAGTGATCAAAAGAAATTTATCTGATTCTAGCATGTAAATATCCCATGGTTTTACAGTGTTTTCCAAGGCAAACAGGTAACATGTTCCTTGCATCACTGTTGTAACCTCAGACTCAGTTCCTGAACCTGAACTTGTCCCTCTCCCTATCCTAGCTGTAGACTCCTGGGCCACACCTGTTTCCTCTATCCTGTCCTTTGCCATGTGTTTACTGCACTGATTAGACTGCTGTGTTCTTTTACCAACAGGCGTCAAATCTTCTTGAGATGCTCTACTCTCAGAAAGGTGAGTTCATTCTCAGCTCTTCTCTCAAGTAGATCTTGACCTTGGACTGCAATGGTAGATCTTTCATTACCCAACTTTAGCAAATACCTTTTCAGGCCACAGAAATCTTTGTTCTTTGTTTAGTGTCTTCGTTTTTCCCGTCCTACCATCCCTCTCTATAGGCATTTGACTACTGTAGTCTGCTCAACAAGAATACTTTCAGATTATTGAGCCAAAGTTATTTTGGTATTAATGGCCCATTAATTTTCCAACACACTGATCTAACAACTGTCTCCTTGACTGTAAATTTCTATGTATGGTTGCTGTTTTAGGAAAGAACTCATTTCTATTCTGAAGTCTCTATTATACAGCAGTTGATCCTGAAAAAAAAAACCTCATTTTGTTTCTGTAACTCATTGTTAACTCCATTAACACAAACTTGGAACTTTCTCTGTTGCTTACTCTCTGTCTCTTATTTTAAATGATTTTCAATTCATTATCCTCAATCCCTGAGGCTGACAGAATCAGTTCTTCACACTCATGTATTATCAAGTCCTGATGTGTACGGAGTTGAAAACAAGGGTAACATGCTGGCACCCTGCATTAGTCAGCTTTCTGTTGCTGGACCAGCATAATGAGGACACATAGCTTAAATAGAAGAAACACTTTTTTGTTCACTTGGCTTCTTAATACATGCCCATAGAATGGACACTTAGGATTCAAATCACATGACATAGCAAATAATGCATATGCCTCATGTTTCCTTATACCTATAAAACATACTAAGTATAGCTATTTTAAGTGAAAAATAATGACTAAAATTAGCATAGATCTTATTAGTTCAAAATATTGTCTCCTCCCAAGAAATCCTTTAACAAAAAAGCAAGTAACATTTTCATGGGGTTCTCTTTAATTGGAAATAGTATTTCTTTATAGTAGTTACAAGTGTTCTGGACAAGGACATTTTTGCCTGCCTGGTAGTATTTATGCCTGTAGGGGTTTAGATCCCAATTTATCATTAATCTGTTCTGTATTAAGCCTTGCTTATTACATTTATTTTCAAGTAGAAGAATCACAAATTTGCATCTGATTTGCATTCTGGACTTGTCCAGTAGTGACAATAATGTAACTTGTTTTTTTTCCCACCCTCTGTTGTTAAAAGTGATGTTCCTGGGACACAATAGAATTTATGTACCACAAAAATATCAAGACCTAAGGTCCTATCCTCAAAATCCACATAAAGCTGCATGCATTGGTACACAGCAGTAAGGGTGCAAGGTCTGGAGAATCTGCAGAAGCTCACAGACCAGCTATTCTACTGCGTATCATAGCAAAACATAGGTTGAATGCACAGGACAGAGACTGCAGACTGCCCTCTGACCTTCACATTATGCCATGACACAAGTGTGCCTTCATTCACTCACATGCATAAACACTCACACACATATAAGTTATAAAAAAAAAAGGATACTGCCATTTCTTGCACTATTCTAATGCATTTCTTGCATTAGAACTCAGAGTTGTTCTCCATTGGTTGTTTCAAAGTGAAGATTCTAAGCTCACTGTATGGGGAAAAAATCTATTAAACTAGAGGCATAAGGAAGATGTCTTTGGAGTCTGGTCTTTCCATGTAATAGCTATAGTACTTAAGCTTCACAAATCCTTTATTCTCCTTAGTATAACATGGGAATGAAACCACCTAAGTCTTCTAAAATTTGCATCATCAAAAGGGATTTAAATTATTAATGACTTACATTGTGTATGACAAGAATGTAGGTGTTATTTTTATTATGGAGCTTTCTCTTTAGTTAATAAATCTTATGAGATTGTTCATTGCAGTGTGATATTTTGTGCATTTGTTTTATTTTGAAATAATGATTTAGTCACTTTTTGGAGTCGGAACAGACTTTATAGCTTACTATTGAATAATTCTCTTCATTCTACACTATATCCAATAGTTGATGGAAAAGAACAGGAGGCAAGGACAGTGAAAAACATAGTAACTAAATAAAGTGACCATAGGAATGTAGATTCAATAGCCTGGATCAGGCTCAGTTCTATACAGCAGTCTCAGTTCTCAGCTTCTGTACTTATACTTTGTACTTTGCGAACAGCTCCTTCAATTGAGGTTTTCTCCTGTCTCCAATTTCACCATAAACCTTCCTTCCAACCTAAATATCTTCATATATGCCTATCTTCAGTAAGTGAATACCCTATATGTTTTATTTAGTTTGAACTTAGATTTTTCTCCTAAATGTGTATTTCTATTTCCACAGTTATGAGCATTTACTTACCATCACCCAGTGATCCATTCTTTTCCTAACTTCACTATATTTTGAGGTCTGTCACTTTACTTTTAGTCACCTGACCTGGAAACTAAAGTATAAAACATCTTGTCAGTTACCCAGCATTCTCCGCATGCCTCTCTCTTCTTCTATCGCTCTTACTGTCATTCTCTCTTGCTCTTACTTTCACAATTGCTCTCCATTGCTGTAATATTTATTTTGTTAAAATCACCTCTCATCACTTTTAAATCCATACAAGCATCACATGTTTTAAAATTCTCTTTCCAAACTCTCAGCTTCCTATTTGTTGTAACACCTCATTCTGCCAAACTTACCATATGGGTAGAACACGTTCTCTCTCTAATAAGTGTCACTAATCCCATGACTATAAAATACATTTCCACCTCTCAAGCTCTGCCTGGCATCCCCACCATCTTGACATCTCTCCACTGCCATTCAACAGGGCTTTTCCTCCTCTTCAGAGGCTCTACAGTTGCCTGGATGTTTGCTTCTTTGCATTTCCATTACAAAGAAATGCTCTTTTCTCCTTAATACTTGCACAAGCCTGGGTATCCTTTATGTGCCACCTCATATGTGACAAGAGTCAGATGCTATATATCAAATACAGATATAGTGTTTTCTGAATAAATAAAAGTCGTAACATTGAAAGTGGACGCTACTTTGAAGCTTAAATTTCTCAGGTAGTTTTTATTTTTGTGTTACATTAGGAGTATTTACAAACAACTGCTGAAAAATAAACTAATAGATGGCAAATTATTAAAGAGATCATTTAAACTTACAGGGAAATTTACTCATGGGGCAAATGGGGCTGATTTCAAGCAAGGGCTTGCAGCCTGATAGATACAGAAGCCAACATCCTGGCTTCAGATTTTACAAAAAAGAAAAGGAGAGTATCACTGAGCCACTAAAAAAAATATTCTAAAAATTCAGAAAGCTCACATCTGGCTCTGACATAGGCTGATAGGAGGAAATTGGTTAAAATGGGATGAGGGAAAGCTTCTTGCTGACAGGATGGCGAGAAAAATTCATTTTATGGTTTTATTGTTCATGTGTAGATGAGCACATAGCCTCTCAGGGATATTGGGATCTTAGAGGGGATTTTGAGCTTGTGACAGCCATAGTTCATTAAGTGAACAAGCTAGCTTTTTTCTTCTTGAATAGGTGGGTTAAATAGACCTTCCTTCAATGGACTCTGAAAACATTTCCAATGAAAATAATGATGATAATGGTGATGGTGATGACTGACGATACACACTTGGTTACTTAAGGAAAAACTCCCACAGTATGAATGCCTAGGCAAAACTAATTGAAATTTGATAATCAAGATAGGGTACAGTTCTATTCATTTCATTCCAGTAGAATGTGTTTCACTGTAAATTAACAAGCAGATTTCATGGATTAAGCTTAAATTTAGTTTTACTATTTATGCTGAGTTGGGCATTGGTATGCATACACAGGAATCTATGTATTTTCAACTATTTTAATAGGACATAGAAATTTTCAATCATGGAAATGCATGAACTTTTGTATTTTTACCTTGCATTCTCCGAGCTTTCATGTTTACTACTCCAAGTGTGATTCGTAATGCAGTGACATAGCCATCACCTGCAAGAAGTAAACAATATAGGAACTTAGTTCTCATCTCAAGTTTTCAGGATCAGGTCATCTTACTAGAACCAATGTTAGTTCCTTTACATATGAAGGCTTACATAGAGTGCAAGGAACTATCTAAAACTTCAAGTGTTCTGTAGGTAAAAACCATATAAATAAAAAAATATTATGAATTCTGCTTGGCTTAGTAAATGCCTACAGTGGAATAACCCATGTATGAGCAAATATAGACGCAGTGAACCAGTGCTTTCAGTATAATGAGAATTAGCAGACAGCTCAGCCTAAAATTACTGTCAAGAGACCTTACTGCTCTCTTTTCCTTGCCCCTGCCCAGGCCATTCCATTATGCGAGCCCTAAAAGACATTTCAATGACAAGTGCAGTAAATGGTTTGATTTTCCTTTCCGTTTGTATTTGCAAGCAAAAAAGAAAAGAGGTGGGATACAGAAAGAACATTTAAAATAACATAATGCCAATGGTGCTACTTTAAGCAGCAAGCAATCAGCAAAGGTACATACCTTATGCTGTACTCCCAAAAGCAATCATTAGACTGCACTCCCAACAGGGAAGGGCAGACACTGAGAGCTATTGAACATTGCCAATTTTCATAGTGGATCAGCTTGAAAATATTTAGCACAGATGTTTCTGTAATTGTGACACACTGGGAAAATTCACATGTTCAATAGCCCTCTAACTCTCTCTTCCATCTGTGCAGTATGATGGTCCACATTTACTGCACAAGGCCGTTATATGGAACAGAATAATGGGGTCTGCCTCAAGAATTATAGAAAGGTTTTCTGGTACCACCTGTGTGTCTATGTTTGTTGCAGAAATGTAGATAGACAAAAAGAGATAATAGATTAGATTAGATTAGAATAGAATAGAATAGAATAGAATAGAATAGAATAGAATAGAATAGAATAGAATAGAATAGATTAGATATGTAGAGGGCTATAAACAATTTCAGAATATTGGCTCTTTCTTCTCAGGTTTTCACACTTGGTTTACAAAATTCTCAATTTTTGGTTCCCTGAAAATGAGCAAAAATGAGTACAAATATTATTAAGTCTTAGATCTTGTACACTTACATTTAAACTCTCTTGATGTTCTACATGTATACTTCATGGGTTTTAAGATTGAACTATCTATTTCATGTGTATACTAATTGTTCTAGCTGTCACATTCTTTAAATGTTTTATATATTTTTCTATATTCCAGGGTCAGCAAACCTTTGCCTATGTCCCAGACCATGAAAGGATATCCCAGTCCATAACAAGGAACAGAAACACAGAACCCTTCCCTTATTCCCTTTGTTCTGATTCAGTGCTAGTCAAGGTCTGCAATAACTGATATTTTTTCAGTTGCCTTTTTGTGTATGCACAGTAAGCTAACTGACTTATATGGGTTCCCAGTAAACAGCTGCCCAAGTTACATGCCACTGGCTTTGGGGTTTTTATCTGAGCAAAGAGATCTTCTCACACAGTGTTCTTGAGGATTCCTGTCCCTTAAGCCCAAGATCCTTTTTCTCACTTTGGGATTGTGACTGGCAACATGCCCTGTCCTTTCCTGGATGTTTGCTTTAGATTTTTGCTCTATCCTCTATTAATTTGATGACAAATTATTTGAAGATAGAATGTCTTTCTTCTTCGGAGAATTCTTGTTTCACAGTATTCTCAATTTGTGTCTGAAAACAACGATTCGGTATCATTTCTGCTTATAGAGTTTTGAAATGCCAACTAAAATATACTCTAGGGAGCTGGAGGTGCTGTATTAGTTACTTTTTTTCATTGCTGTAATTAAAAACTAGAAAAAGGCAGCATAAAGGAAAGAAAGGTGTATTTTGACCCACAGTGTGAGGGCATACAGTTCATCATCTCAGAGAAGTCAGAGCTGCATGAGTGTGAGATAATTAATTATGCCATTCTCCAGTAAGAGAGCAGAGCGAGGGGAAAAGTCGTGGTACTGTTACCTTCTGTGTTAGTTCAGAAACCCCAGCACCCACACTCACAGGGAGTAGTCTCTCCTCAATCAAATTTCTGAAAACACTCTCACCAACAGATGATTCTAAATCTAGTCAGGTTTGTGGTACGGCTGGCCAGAAGGCTCAGTAGGTAAAGATAAACTGCTGCGCAGCCTGAGGACCTGGGCTTTGCCTTTGCCAACCACATAGTGGAAGGCAAGAACCAGTTTCTGCAAATTGTCATCTGTAGCATATGCACATGGACACAGGCATGGACACACACACATACATGAATACATACACACACATGCACACGTACACATTCATTCATACCCGCACACATGCAGTCACACCCCCACATACCTCACACATACATGCAGGCATCCCCCCAAACACAGAGAGTCACACAAATATAAAAATGTACTCGAATATAAATAAAAAAGATTTGCCATCTCACACATACACAATTGCAAAATTCCAAACTGTTTTTCTGACTTTTCTTTCCTGCAAGAGACTACAAGGACAAGGTTTTAAAACCACTCAGTCATTTCAATGTGACCGCAGAAACATCTTAATATGGTATTTCAACTGCAGTTGTAAACATTTCATACATTTGCAAATAATTTGCAGATTGAGTAAGCTATCTTGCCTAGATTGTCCATAAACTGAAGTAGGCTTCATTAGCATCCTGCCACCTTTGCTACTAAGCAAAATTAGGGAGCTAATTTTGTCTTTAAATAACATTTACCAATAATGAAGCTTTAGAAAATATCATACCTTTGTTTTGACCTAAAGAGATAAATAATATTTCTAATTCTAAATTTTCTGAACCACAATAATTGCATTCCTCTATAGCCTAAAGACATGCATCAATATTACTAGGCAAAGAGACATGTTTTAGTGACAAATTTCTAAAATATGCAAGAAAACTGGTGTAATTTTGACCTTAGTGATCTCTAATAATAAAGAAGTATAATTCTATCTTTTCTATATGTGTTGTGACAATATTGGGACAACAATATGATGGCTTATCACTTACTGCTTCCAGTCATTCATTGAGTTTCAATTCAAAGCATTTTAATAGAGCTATCTGCTGTGTGTTGTATGATGATTAATGCAATAAAAGCTGAAAAGATACCTTTCCTCTTTTTCAAGTAATAAACTAAAAAGCCTGTTTATTTACATGTAATGCATATGTATGTGGAGGTGGGTACACACACACTGCAATCCAAGTGAGGAAGTCAGAGAACAATTTGTAAAAGTCATTTTTCTCCTTCCTCAATGTTGGTCCTGGGAATCAAACTTAGGTTGTGTGGCTTCACAGCGAAAATCTTTACCTGATGAGTGTCTTAGTTGGGGTTTTAGTGCTATGAATAGATACCATAACCAAGCCAGTTCTTATAAGGACAACATTTAAGGCCTGGCTTACAGGTTCAGAGATTCAATTGATTATCATCAAGGCAGGAGCATGGCAGAATCTAGAGAGGCATGGTGCAGCAGGAACTGAGAGTTCAACATCTTCATCTGAAGGCTCTTAAAAGAAGACTGGCTTCCAGGCAGCTAGGATGAGGCTTTTAAAGCCCATGCTCACAATGACACACTTCTTCTATAAAGGCCATACCTACTTTAACAAGGCCACACTTTCTATCTGCCACTCCCTGGGCCAAACATATTGAAATCACCACAAGGAGTCATCTTATTGAATAGGTATCTTCTCTCTTAAAGTTATAATCGATCAGAAACATATGAGGACAAATGGATAATTAAAATATGATATGGAAACCTCCTTCCTAAAAAACAGCTTTCCAAGTACCTGAAGGTACTATACAAGATGCCAAGGGAGAAAAGAAATCAGTAGGTTTACACATCTCAAAAGCCTATAAACCACAAGGATGCCACCTTGTCGAAATATGTCAAAGGGTACAGAAGTTGTTACTATTTCTAGGAGTAACCAGAAGGCATTTAATAGTACTGAAGATGAAATGAATAAGAGAGAAACTGTGATTGGTATTATAATAATTTATGGCTGATAAGATTATATATCTTAGAGATTTACTTACTATATCTGTTTTCTTAAACAAATTTAACTCCCATCTGCATTGTAAATACCCATCCTTATATCCAGAGGTAAATATAGTGCTTACCCTTCATCAAAGAAAGTTCTTCTGAAAAGAACAGAAAGCATCCCAGAAAGTTATACTAGTCAAATGCAGAAAACAACTGACCATGGGATGTCCAATCCCATAGCCATACATTTATAAGACAAACTCAATATCCCCGGCACAGAAGCATTGTAGAAGAAGAAGCAGAAAATTTGTTAGAGCCATGAAGCAGTTGTTTCTACAAGAAAGTGTCACCGTATATATCAGTGAAACTATACCTATGAAATGTCAAAAATATGGTTACCTAAACAAAACCTGCCCAATGACAATACCAGATAACATCTCAACATGGGTGGAGGATCCCCACAAGTCCCTAACTCTAGATGAGGAACAACAGAAAATTGACAGCTTCTGAGGATGGGAAACTCTACTCTTTCCAGATATGAGTTCCTACGAGATTATTCAATTCTAAGCATTTAGCCATAAGTACTTGTATATACCAGCTATGTCAAATAGACTCAGCTGTTGGGATAACCTTTCTTCACATTGTGTGAAAGTGTGTCTCTGTATTTTCAATTATTAATTCTGTACTGTCAGAAAACTAATTGTTGGCAGGGGTTTGGTATTGTCATTGCTATGTCCCATCAGCTGGTGTTCTATTTTGTAAATATTTGTCCTTCCTCACCTGCCAAAAGACAGTCTAAAGTTGTGTCAGAGGTTGTCTCAGTTCTGATAGGTAATAATAAAGATCTGATGGCCAATAGGTGGGCAGAAAATAGGGGGTAGAAGTTTCAGGTAGAGAAAATGACACAGGAATAGGAAAGTAGATGCAGGAGATTTAGAGGGCAGAGATGGAAAGTAACTGAGACACACAAAAGTAGAGCAGAAAAATGTACAGAGCTAACTACATGGCACTTGGTAGTCTGGTAGATGAGTCTGTCATAGCAAAAGGCCTAAGCTTTAAACTATAATAAAAGTTTTATGTTATTATTTATACCACTGATAGGTCGGTCCACAAAAGACCTTCTAATCTCAGCAGACTGAATTTATGTCTGTGTTTAAAATGATTGATATAGAGAGATGATAGATAGATAGATAGATAGATAGATAGATAGATAGATAGATAGATGTTAGATTGTTTGATACATTAGCAGATATCATGACGTAGTCATGAGAAGAATTGGAGAAGGGAAAAGAAGGGGTAGGAATGATATAAATGCAGTACTCATATATGAAATTTTTAAAAAATAAAATCTATAGTACAGCAAATAGAGTCAGTATGCAGAAGCATAGGGCATCATGAAAATATGTAAGATACTTAAATCTATAAATATGTAGAAATAAATCATTGGTCTACTATGTGAAATATAGTAACATTGTTTTTAGGGAAAGTATAGAATAAACATATACTGCTTATAAACAGGGGAATCTCTGACATTTTAAAGGGAAGGTCAATAAAACAGAGCAAACTACTTTTTAACATTACTACTCTGCAACATCTGATTACCAACAGACCTTTTCCCCAAATATAATAAGCAAGACTTGCAACTTGAAATAGATACATCAAAGTCAGAGATTATAGATAAGTATCTATAGTTTGAATGGGAAATGCCCCCCCCCCCTAGCTTCATGTAGAGGCTTTGATACGCTTGCCCCATGGGAAGTGTATTGTATTGGAGTTATATTGGAAGTGTGTGATTGGAGAAGGTAGAGCCTTGTTAGCAGAAGTGTGTCAGTGTGGAAGCAAGACTTTGAGGCTTTGTATATAGGCTCAATCTCTGCCTAGTGTGGAGAAGTGAACCTCCTCCTGGACACCTACTGAAGACAGTCTTCTCCTGGCTGCCTTCCAATCAAGATGTAGAACTCTTGGCTCCTCCAGCACCATGTCTGTCTGGATACTGCCATGCTTCCTGGTATGATGATAATGGACTGAACCCCTGAAACTGTAAGTCAGTCCCAAATTAATTGGCTTTATAAGAGTTGTCTTGGCCCTGATGTCTCTTCACAGCAATAAAACCCTAACTAAGATAGAAATTGGTACCAGGAACTGGGCTATTGCTATTAAAGAACTGACCACGCTTTTAATTGGAGGAATGTGGATCTTGGGACTTTGAATTTGGAATGCAGAGGAATACTTTAAGTTTGGCTTAACTTGCTATCATAGTAGGAATTTGAAAGGCATAGAGGCTGAGGGTGATTTGAACTCTGGCAGCCTGGTTCAAGAGCTTTCAGAGGAGAGGAATTTTATTATATTGCTCACAGATGATCTTGTAGTATTTTTGTGGAGAATGTGGCTGGGTTTTGCCCTTTTCCGAAGAACCTGCTTGAGGCTAATGTGAAGAAATTCAGATTAATTACAGTAACAAAAGAAGTCTCAAAAACCTCACATAGGCTTTGTCCTCTGGTTTACTCTCATGAAGAGCAGTTTGATCAAGTCTAGCAAGCTTAGAAAGGAAAAAAACACAAACATATGTTTCAAGTAATAAAGGGGCACTAGGAAGAAGAATGGAGCTGAATCCTGTGTTTAAGGAGATAAACAGATTGCGGGGCTGGTGACCTTAGGAAAAGATTCCACCCAGTTAAGCTTATTGCTCATGTGTTTGCAATTGAACAAGGAATTGTTGTATCTAGGCATTATTATTCCATAGTATTTGTTTTCATTTGGACATAAGGAGATATAATTGAGTCAAATTGACAAGGGATGGACTGTGATGGCTATTCTTGGTTGTCATCTTGACTGTATTTGGAGTGAACATAAAGATCTTGTGAGCAGTTAAATAAAAAAATACTTAGGTCCAGGCATGGTGTTACACAACTTTAATTCCAGTAGATAGAGACCAGGAGATCTCAGAGCAAGTCTGGTACAGAGCAAATTCTAAGGAGAGAAAAGCTTAGGTCCTATCACTTTGACACCAAAGAGGCAGGCAGCAAATAGGGGGTCAGTGCTTAGAGTCGGGTATATCCAGATACCTACAGGGCCTGCTGCCTATGGCAACTGGCAGTTAAAGAAGAGACTGGTGAAATCAAACACTCACACACAGCTAATGACTGAAGCAAAGACATGCTCCAGCAATTTATTTCTTTTCTTAACCCCTTTTGATATCTGTCGGCCAAAGTTTTTCTCTTGGGAAGAAAGTTCCAGCATACACACAAGTTACACATTTTCCATAGACAATCGCCACAGAAACATACTCTTCACAAACAGATTAAAATCATTAAATAAAATAAAATCACAATAGCATATTGATTATATATTTCTTATATGAATCTTGTATATAACTAAACAAGTCTCGTATATCTTTTTTTCCAGAAGCTCATTATGACTTCAAATCAGTAAGTTTTAGTCACTAATTAACAAAGTTTAAACAGCTCATGTCTATAGTAGCAAGTTTTTCCCTATGCCTGGTTGACAATCACCTGTACTTATGAGTAAGTCATTTTTCTTATGACTTATTTTTGACGCTCTGATCAGCTAAGTGGGTTAATTATCTGTTTTCTGTTCTTATACTCATAATAGAAGTATTTGTTCTTTATTATAACCTCCCTAAGTCCTGGGGCACACAGAAAACCTGTTATCTCATCCCTACATCACAAAATGAAGGAACTCAGGACCAATCTAGAGATCATGCTTACTTTGAACATTAGCTTCTCCCAAGCCTATTCGTGCCTCTGAAATTACGTGCTTGTAAAGTATGAATGCTCACTGTGCCACTTTCTTTAACTCAAGTAGGTTTTGCCTTTTTATCAGGAAGGGGAACACTTTATTCCTGATTCTAACTTAAAATTTTTCTATCAACTGTCCTAACTTCACAACTTTATATTTTTTAAGAACTACCATAACTTTCTAAAATTATTTAAATAAAGGTTACTTCTTAAAATTCCTTAAATCAAGTCAGAAATTCCACAAAGTCATTAATTTAGACAGCATTATCTAAAGAACTTTCATCTTTATGTTGATATTGCCCAACAGAGTGGCCTGTCACCCAGGAAGTAAATATACCAAGTGATAGGCAATACAAGTCTCTTGGAGTCCACTCATACTAAGCCTAGTGAATGAGTAGCATTACAATGACATACATGAGGAAGCACTTCAGTAGCAAGAAGCAATCCTGGGATGAAATCTCTTGGGCTATGCCACACCACAGCTCACTCATCACAGCTAACAAGGATGGTGGGTCCTCTCCAAAGAGCTTACTTGCTTACTGTAGTTTTTCTGCATGGCATCTGCCAAGGTCAAAGTGTGGTGGGCCATGTTTTTAATGCCAAATTCAGGAGACAGAGGCATGCAGATCTCTGAGCTTATGGTCAGTTTATAGAGCAAATTCTAGGACAGAAAAGCCTCGACAGTGAAGGATGAAATAGATCACAAGGGCAATGTTCCAGCCCTAGAAAGCTGTAGAACTTGGCAGCTTTGAGAATGTGACTATGGCTTTAGAATCAAGAATAGAAGGCATTACTGGGACAATTAATGCTGGTTAGCTGGAGTTAAGGTTAAGAGACCAGTATCTCCGAGGTAAAATCTTATGGAAATTTTTTTCCGAGATCACAAAGCAGCTGTGTTCCAGAGGTAGAATTTCTGTTGGTAGCCAGACTTGGTAATATATGTAAACATTACCCAGGTTGTATTGGTTTTGAAGGCATGGAGAGATCATGGACAGCAGTTGAGGCTTCGCTCGTTGAGATGCCATGAATGACCATTGGTGAAGGTCTCGCCCCAGTTACAGATGATGATCCAAGACTGAAGGGGTCAAGCTAAGAAGTTGACACTTGGCATTATGAAGAGAGCCAATGAGAGGCTATTGGTGAAGCCCCCTTGCAACAGAACATCCAACAAATTGGATATTCTGTTCATCAAGAACAGTAGCAGCCATCGAGTAGAGTCAGTTTGAGCCTAGAGTGCTACAGATGGCAGAGCTGGAGAAGTGACCCAAGCCCCTTGGAGGAGTCCAGAAGATCATGTATGGATCCCAGACACTGGAACAGGAAACTGTAAAGCTGAAGTTTCCTTGGATACCCCAAGATGTTAGTGATGTCTGAGCTATGGGATACCTGCAAGGAATTTTGGTAACAGGGAGCAGAACAAGCCTAAGAGAAAGAAGTGTGTTGTAGTCAACAAAGCTGAAAGGAGCTGGACATCAGACTTGGAGATGCAGAGTTTGGAGTTTGCTCAGCTGACTTTTGGTCTTATTTAGGACCAGTATTTCCTCCCTATGATGTTTTTGAATGGTGGTATATATCTTGAAATGTTGGGAGCATGTGATCTGCTCTTTAATTTTGATTTTATAGAGGATTACAGTTAAGAGGTTGCATCAATCTCAGAAAAGACTTTGAACTTTGGATTTTTAAACTTCGTTGAGACTGCAATAGACTATGGGGATATTTGAAGTTGGACTAAATATATTGGCTAGGTATGGCCTCCATAGACTCACATGTTTGAAAAAGGCTATGAGTGGGTAGGGAGTAGAATATAATGGTTTGAATATCCTTGGCCTATGGGAAGTGATACTATTAGGAGGTATAGCCTTATTGGAAGAGATGTAGCCTTATTAAAGAAAGTGTGTCACTGTAGAGGTGGACCTTTGAGGTCTCATATATATATATATATATATATATATATATATATATGAATGAATGAAACCTGCTAAAAACAGTCTTCTCCTAGCTGCCATCTGATCAAGATGTTGAACTCTCTGATCCTCTAGCACCATGTCTGCCTGGATACTACCACGTTTCCTGACATGAGGATAATAAACTAAACCACTGAACCTGTAAGCCAGCCCCAATTAAATGTTGTCCTTTATAACAATTGCCTTGGTCATGGTGTCCCTTCTTGTTTTTGAACACTTGATCCCCAACTAGTAGTGTTGTCTTGGAAGATTATTGGAACTTGAAGAGATGATGCTCTACTGAATGAAGTCAGTTACTGAGGGTGGACTTTGATGGTCCCATCATTTCCTATCTGTTCCCTTTTTCCAGCTGCAGAATTTTGTTATCATGAAGCCATAATTCTTTTCCATAATGAACTATATCTTCAATCTGTGAGTAAAATAAACCCTTCCTCTCTTAAATTGCTTTTGTCAAAGTGACAAGGAATGTAATAATGCATGCATCTATATATCTGTGTAAGAAAGTAAAGATTGGGTAGAATAAGAAGGAGGGACAGAGAGAGGGAGGAAGGTAGGAAGAGAGAGAGTAAGAGAGCTAAAACAATGTTTTGAAAAGGTGAGAAGGTTTGTAGAAAATTGATTTGAGCATCAAATTTAAAATGGGATCAATTACAAACACAATAAAGAATGACACTTGGAAACTGAGAAGTCTGGCAAGACGAATCAGTGGTTGAAAGCACTTATTCCTTTTGCAGAGCATGTGGGTTTAATTCCCTATACCTGCCTGGAAGTTCACACTGACCTTTATCTCCAGTTCCATGGAAACCAATACCCTCTTCCGGTTTTCATGGGCATTATTCACACATGGTGCACATTGGCTAATATACGTAATATATTAAATAAAATACTAATACATGTGTAGTGGCTTGCATTGTTGTGCTAATTTTGTTACACAAAAACCTGTTTGCAGTGTCCTTCACATAGGCTAAAGGAAGCCTGACACCAGTTGCCAGTGGGAACTAAAGTAGCCAGCAGACAATGGTTGAGCAGGGAGACAGGTGGGACTTTTAGGATTCCTGGTCAAGAAATGCAGAGAAGAAAGAGGAGGGTCCACCATAAGAAGGGCTTAGGACACACCACACATGGAAAGTGGAGGAGGGAGAAAAGATTGAAATGTAGGTGCAAAGGGGAAAGCGGTCCCAGAAGAGCTGCCCAGAAGGTCAATGGGCACCAAAGATAAAATATATCCTTAGTAAGTAATATCAGAAGGGAGAATATGTTAGCCTTGGAGAGGTTTGGAAGCTTCCAGCCATTGCACTTCTTAGGGCATAGTAAAAATAAGCCAGCATGTATGGATATTCCATTTGTGAATTCAGAGCTCTTGGGCAGGTGCAAAGGAGGTGCTTGCACCTGCCGGGAGAATAGAGCAATTTTAATATAAAACTGCTACATACGTATAAAGTAAAATAAAATATTTTTAATGGATGGAAAAGTTTATGTGTTGAAGTTTTAATAAATACATATGTAAATTTAAATAAGTGATAATTTGGCATTTTGGAGTGGAACTGTGACAATAGATAGGAAAAAAAAAAAACTACTTGAGCTACTGTGAAGTAAGACAAGGTGACTTTCAATCCCAAAGGTATGAGGATATACCAGCACATATTCACAACCTAAAATTTAAGAATTGTAGTGCTTCAAACTATAAAAAATTTCAAGTTCAGACATTATATTACAAAAAATAAATTCTGTCCTTCGCCTTATATGGTAAGTTGTAATGGAAATAAAAGCACTTTATCATATTGTATGTGATTATCCTCAGGCTATGTGTAGAACTTTGTATATGAAGCAAATGAATTTTTTGATTCAGCTTGGAGTACAGTCTCCAAATACTTTATTAAGCACATGGAAAACTACCCAAACAAAAAATATAGAAAATATATTTTGATCAAATTTATTCCAGATGAGTCATATTCAACTGTTAATTTTGCTGTGCTAAAAAAAAAAATTATAATAAGCTTGATAGTTAGCCTGAGTCAGATTCCTGATCACTGGTGGCTTAGCTGGCTTTCTACCCAAGAACATGTGAAGGTATAGCTATCCATTTCTAGGAAAGAATGAACCCACTCCTAAGCTCATTGAATTATTGGATGATTCAGTAGTTGGGAAACACAGGTAGAACCTCTTGGGCCTTTTCAGGCTTTCAAAGAAAGTCTGACCATAGCTCTATAGACTTTCCTCTAGTCTTTGCATATAACTCTTTCATCTTGACCAAAACTATGCATCAAGCCCTCCAAACACTTGAAATTTCTTTAACTCTGTTTTCTGACCCACATTTCTGTCTTACTATTAATAGATGAAGTTCTCCGCCTTTATAGGGTCGTGTGATTATATTGGGTCTGCTTGGTAATTAAGGATCAAGCTTTCATAGGCCAATCAGTAACTTCAATTACAGCTACAAAGCCTCCCATGATGTGGCATAGTGTATTCAAAGACTCCAAGGATGTGGACATGAACAACTTTTAGGACATCTTCTATCAACGACAGTGAGTGTGGTTCTTAAGACATCCTGGCAGATGTTTGAGATATATCTGCATTTTGTATGTAGCTCTGTTTAGTTACATGCTGATTTCTAGGCCAACCAATACTTCTCATGGGTGAAGTCATACATAAACAAACATGAAATTTGTCTTCTGTTCAAATTGTTTGAAAATGTCACCCCTGTTGGAATAAATGCATTCTGAAAACAGCCACTAGAGCAGAACTGATGACACCCATTTTAAGTACAGGGAATTAAAGCTGGCTGATGCTAAACTGGGACAGTGACAGATGCAGAAACACAATATGTACAGAAATTGATCCCGCCTTAGAGCCACACTAGTGATAGGAGTTGGTAATCATTTTTCCAGTTCTTTTGATATAATTTCCTCACTGGTTAAAGAATTTGTTTTTTTCACATAGTATCATGGTCCCTTTCTGGTAATTCCAGAAGAAATCTAACTACTAATAAATGTATAAACAACTTCTCAAAAGGATTTAAAGAAGTAGTGATTATATTCTCGTTATAGATGAAAGTTGTAAGTCTCTTTTCTACTAAAATTAATATTTTATTCCTCTCTGATTTTGTACAAAGCTACTTTTATGAATGTTAATTTATACTTGGCCCTAGGGAAATATCAAAGTGTATGGAAAAAGAGAGAAGGAAGTCAAGGTCTAAATTTAGCTTGCGATGAAATAGAGACGGTACACAGAATGCTTTTCTTCTAATAATGCCATTAACACCTGAATCCTGTATTTTTATTTAACTGGGATTGTAGGAATAATCAGAAAGCAAAATATAGAGTCTGTTGCCCCAGATAAATTATCATGCCCATGTTCAAGTCAGTTCACTGTACTCCTTCAAATGCCATCAAAAGAGAACATAGTCACTTGTTTAAGGGGTAAAATACATTCTTTCTGGAAGTAATATTTTAATATAGCAAATTTACTGAATATCCAACACTCCCTAGATTTCTTGCTAATTATTAGGAACTAAAACAATGTAATTCTTAGTCCAAGTTTCATAAAAGAACCTCAGAGACCCTATTCTGGAGCCCTTCCTTATCATATATTCTTTAATTTAATTCTACCCGTAGCTATCAGGAAAGAGTCAAAAGAAGCTCCATTTGAATTATCTGAATTGTACTTCTCAGAAGAGTCACTATTTATCATGCCCCTGTGGCATTTGTGAGACAAGTGGTACTACAACCATCTTAGCAGGAAGCTTCACACAGATTCATATCCTTTAGTATCTGTTTTCTTTCCTAATGCCCTGTCTTTTATCCAGCTTACTTCCCTATATGTTGAATGCAACTTCTCTTGTTTCCTCCAGTGTCTTTTGATGTTTACTTTAAGAGTAAAGTAGGATATCATATCATATCCTACAATGTCCTTGTGTTCTAATGCTATTGTTGGACATTCAGAGTGGTGGAAACTGATGTTCCCAGAAAAATTGTCTGTCTGTCTGTCTGTCTTTCTGTGTCTCTGTCTCTGTCTCTCTCTCTCTCATATACATGTACACATTCTCTCTCACACACCAGTTCATGCTGTCTCTCCCACAGTTATTCATGCTCTCTCTCATATATTCTCTCACACACATACTCTCTGTCTCTGTCTCTCTCTGTCAGGAGTAGGAACCGAGGGGCTGGGAAGGAGGGTGACAGAGCTCCTTCTCTCAGGCACTCGAATACTGGATTCCACCGAGAGAAATTACCTCATAAGTGGTAAGAGAGGACTCGACACACTGTTTAGGGTTTGAATGCTTTATGTCAGTGTCCAATACAACTACACCTAGCATACAATATGTTATCAGAGCAAAGAGGATAAAGGCTAAGGCAATAAAATAGCTAAACATTTCACTTTACTGCATATTACAATTTCACTTTTCTGCCTATTGGAGTAAATACGGCCTGACAGTGTCCCTTGAAGCAGGCTCAGCTATCTCTGATGCAGGGCGTGGTGTTCCCGAAGTGAAAGTAGCTCAGCTATCTCTCAGCTGGAAGGTGGTGTTCTCAGGCAGTGAGCAGGCTGTGCTGTCAGTTAGGGGTTCTGGAGAGTTAGATTTTGACTACGTAGTCTGAGCCTGACTTCGGAGATTCTGGTGGTCTCAGATGGTTTCTGGTTGTTGTGGCAGAGTTTCGAGAGTTCAGGAGGTTCACGTCAGCAGCCATGGCTACTGAGATGGAGATGACAATTCACCTCTATGCCTTTTTAAGGTATTTTTGACGTCACTCTGAAGCAGGGTTCAGATAACCACTTGCGTCTGGTTATCTATTCAAGTTGTTTACTTTTCTTATGGAAAAATTTCTACCCAAGTATATACTTCTAATATTCTATTTTTAGCAAAACATCTATATATTATTCTAGATAACTAATACATCAAAACAGCTCACTGCAAACAACTTATCTCAAAACAACTTCCAAACATTTCCTATTACAAGGTGGAGTGGGTCTTGCTAAAGACCTGCTCCTTACACTCTCTCTCTCCCATACACACACATACACAACACACCTCTGTGAAATATTCATAAGATTGATTGACTGATAGAATTTAGTGATTGCAGAATCTGGAATGTTCCAAAAACAAAGACAAATTAGTTTAGGTTATTGTTAATCCCCTTGATAGCTACATACTCAACCTGATTATATGACCTAACATCCTTTCAACTCTCAATTCAAACCTTTAGAGAAAATTAACTTATCAGTTCACCAACTTCAGACAACCCTGAAGTTAACAACGTCATCAGATAGTGTCTAAGACGTATGAGATTCCCTTCATTTGCTATAATCCATCTATCTGATGCTTCCTCTGGTATATTTGGTAAATGCCTCCATTTGTCACATTGTCGTTCTGTGGCTATAAAAATCCATCTCATTACTTTATCGTTGGGAAGTGTTATCGAGAGAGAACACACTAGACCTATTCTTCTGTGATGTGGTTGTTCATATTTACATCAGTAAACTATCCCTTGTTCTCTTTTAGGAGATAGCTGTGCTTTGTGTCTTTAATATGAACTAGGATGAATATCTTGGGTCTCTTTTCTCTATCTCCTTGGCATTTGGAACTCTAAATAAATTATAGGAAGGACAACATGAATGTGCTTAGAATGAATGATGCTGTTAGTTCTGGCAACTGTCAAGCTGCACCTTCTCACTAGACCAGACAAGGAACAGTCAGTATTTAGAAATGAAAAGACCTCTTCACAATAGTAGCTCATAACTTTAAATTCTTTCAAGTCATGGTTAAATAATTTTACTAGAATCGATACAGATAGGAAATAAATTTATAGGTTTAATATCTGGCCCATTTTCTCCCTTGACTTTCCTTCATCTGTCACAATGGTTTGTCTAGAGTAATTGCATGGGGAATGACAACACTTAGAAAATTAATGGCAACCAGAGAGGAGAAAAGTTGTTTACTAATAAGGTTATAATGACATTCGTGTGAATCAGTGTTGCTATCAAATATAAAGGTCAGAATAGTCTATTCAATCTTCAAAGAATCTGGTATCATGGAGAAACCTTAAAGTATTTCAGTGTGTTTTCTTTTACTTTAATATATAAGCATGAATACATTTCTGTTTTTAACCCAGAAATAAATATGGTTTAGATATTAGTAAATATTAAAAAAAAAGCAACAGGGCATTCTCTTCAGTATTCTGAGACTGTGATTTAACATTGAGATTATTCGCAGAAGGATTCATTCTGGTCCTTCCAAGCATAAAACAATTTCATAACAAAAGCCTCAGATTGGGAAAAACCATGCTATAATACTTGGCTAAATTGCTGTATTTATTTTTAAAAATTTTAATGTATCTGAAAGCAATTCATTATGAGAAAGAAACTATGCTGGATGTCAATTATTATTTTTTAATCTAAATTTATTTTTAAAACCTCAATAACTTTAACCCTTTATTAGTTACCACATACAGGCTTCAGGCTCATTGCTGCCATGGCTTATATGCCTTACATAAAGTTGTGTGGGATTAAACATTTTTGTACTTCTGTTTTTTTCATGAGAAATTAAAGAGCTGATGAAATAAATCTTATGTCCCTTCCACCTTCTTTTCTCTTCTTTTCATACAACATTTGAGCTTAATTAATGAAAGACTATCTCGGTCTAATATTAAAATTTTAATAAGAGATAGATCATGATTTCTGTTTGTCTTACTTTCTTTTTCAGTGCCTCCCTTGGTTTAGTAGGAAAAAGGACAACTCTATCCTAAGAAATACAGATAATAAGAAAACTAGCAAGGACACTCAGTTTTTGTACCCTAGAATCCTGTGAAGAGACTAAATTATCAAGCACAGTCACACACACACACACACACACACACACACACACACACACACACACAAGGCTGGGCTGACTGCATAATCAAGAAGGATAGCAATAGAACACTTACTAGTTTCTGACTCCATGAGCTGCCATTCCCCATCTATGAACTGGCAATGTTAATAATTGACTGCAAAAACTCAATTATGTTATGCATATAAACACTTAGCATCATGTCTGTGCTATCGTATATTATTAAAGGTTTTCTGATGGCAAATCTCACTTTGATTCCACTTACTCCATGTAACAGGCAGGCTATTCTACTTGCAAAGGCCTTGGGTACAATGTCTTTGGAGAAAGGAAATTTCAGTGCGTTTCAGTTCAGTGTGGCTCAATTTCAGTGCTTTTCAGTTCAGCTGCAGCTTTTTTGTCAGGTACCTGTTTTGAATCACTTCTCATTTTGGGCAGCATTCTAGTGCTCATGCAAATGAAGTCAGCTGTTCAGAAGAAAGAGGAGGATCAGTCAATCATTCACTTACTCAGTAGGTAGTTATTGAGTGACTACCAAGTGCTGAGCACCCTGGGGTGCATGAAGACACACAGTGATTAGAAACAGCCTTTTTTTTCTCCATTCTTTTGAAGTGCAGAATCTATAATTTAAGGAAGTTAATGAAGTAATTGTGTATATCCCATAGATTTTGTGTAAGTTTCATCAAAGGAAGTTACAGAGTATTTGGAGAATTCAAAGTTAGGTCCCACTTTTACAAGGTTAGAAACACATGATGCACATGGACAAAGAGTTTGGGATTATGCTAATTTGGCTGGAAAGTTGAAGACCAAATTTAAACAGTATTTAGGATGAAAAAAAAAAAGCCTCAAGGGAATGGTAAAAGAGTAAGAGATAATTTATCTGAGAAGGTTGGAAGCTGTTGACCATTTTCGATTAGGAGTAGACGACTATTATCTTGCCTATGGGTAGAGAAGGTGATGAACAGGGATCTGGGAAGTCCTATTTCTAGACTGTGGAATAGCAGAGACTGTCTTGATGAAGATAAGAGAGAGATGGAGATGATGTTAATCTCAGCGACATGTCCAGAAATGCTGACTTGAGGACAAAAGTGCAATTAGACTTGAAGTCTACTTCAGAAGAACAGAAAAGAGATCCTAGAAGATTAAACTTCCAAGAAGCAAACAGAAGAACAATAAAGATATAGGACTTACCGGTATGGAAGTGACAATTGAAGATACTTATGAATTCACATGAATAAGAGGAGACTAGAGTAGAGATACTACTGAGATAGTGCTAGGATAGACAGAGACAGAGACAGGAAGAAGGAAGAGAGAGAGGAGAGGAGAGGGAGAGAGAGAGGAGGAAGAGAGAGAGAGGTAGTCTAAGAGACAAAGAATGGGTATAGTAGTTGAAGGGGGTCTGGGAAAGTTTTGGAAAATTTTCTCAGTGTCAGTTTTCTGCTACATATGTGAAGAAGGTTGACTGATGATGAAACCAGAAGGCTTCCTAGTTTTATTACTCATTGGCTGTTTTAGTTTTAAATTTCAGCATGATTATTTAGAAAATTGACTCAACATAATAAAGTCCCTACAATTCTTGTAAAATTAGGGACTCTGAAATAGAAAGTAATTGTAACAGCAATAAAGCAACTTCTAGCGGAAAGGCTCTGTTTAGGCTTCACTCTAAATTGGTTTCCATTTGTCTAAGGATCTCTCCTTAAACATTGCTCCATTTAGTGAGCAATGAAAACATAGATGATTGACAAATTCAGAGGACAAATCTCTTTTAAATGGGATATGGATGCCAGAGCCTGTGGCAGTACCTGGGAAATAAATCAACTAACAAACAAGGAAATAAACCAGTGAAGTGGTAATTTTAAGTTAATTCTGAATGGTAGAACTTAGCTTCCATGTCCTGTAAAGCTGACTAATATCTAAATGTATTAGAAGACATTGTTATAAGTAAGAGCTTTGATTCTTCATATGCATTCAACACATTTCAACTTTTGGTTAAAAAAATTTAAAGTACTTAATTTGGAGTAGCATGTGTTGAAGTGGTGTTTTCTTCTATCTTATTCCAGTTTAAAAAAAAAACTAAAGCAGCTCAGAATCTTGTTAAATACTAGAAAATATAATTTTATAAGACTCTAAGTTGCTTTTGAAGCCATGAACTAATTGCTCTATTTTAATTTAATAGTTCATTTATGCCCATCTTTTACTAATTATGAAACAATTTAATGAGTGTAATACATGAACTTGTTTTTACAAAGGCTCTAGTAAGCTGGACTTTATGATCGGAATGAAGCTCAGGTTATGCAGATGCACTTAATAAATCCAAAAGTTGGTCACTATTAAATGGGAAGTTAAAATTTTATTCCTTAAGTAGGAACCTTTACATAAACTGTAAGTATACACTCACTTCTCTTTTTATTCAGCAGTGAGGGATGTTAGAACATTCTTCACACATGCTGTTATTTAATGATCATGTTCGTCTGGTTACTGTCTTCCTTGTCTATTAAATAATGTTCCAGAGGCATTAGGCTTTTGTGAGTCCTCAACACTAGTAGAATATCTGACCTATACTAGCTATTAAATAAGCAATTGTTCATTTAGTAGATAAATTATACATTGAACACAAGGAATAGAAACTGAGTGGATTTGATCTAGCTGTTGAGAGCATATATGATGAGTAATGAAACATTTGAGTAACCATGGTGAATAGAGTAGGGTGTATGTGTGCAGAGATATCAGTTATTGTACAAGAGCAATAGGTCATAAGTATCTAAAGAAAAGCAATACCCATAGTGGTTCTTGCTTGTATATTCTCAAGGCTAAGTACCCGTACAAAGAGCAAAGTAAAGTTGTTCCCTTTGATATTATATTATAAATGTAAGTAGAGCAAAAGTAACACCCGGATGTAAGCAGTAAACCTGTAAGTGGCTAAGGGATGAGTCACAGAGGAAGGTAAAATGAAAATAAATAAATAAATAAAATAAAAGAGGTTTTAATAAAATGGTCTTACCTATGTGCAAATGAAAGAAAATTATATCTGTATGTGTGACTCTTTCCAAATCATCTCATTTAAATTTCAGTGACCTTAATTACAATGTCGCTATACATGGCAGAAGACCTATCTCCTTAAGCAAATCAAATTATTTTTGTACACATGTCTGTTGTTTAATTTTGAGAGCACTGTAGCTTCATCTTCATCATCTTCATCATTACCAAACGTTTTTTCTGTTTCCACAGACTAACACCTACTTTTCTAGGTTTCTTAGTCCAGACATGCTTCCTCTGGGAGCTGGGAGCACCCTTCCTGTTGTCTCACTCCCTATCTGTTGTGATCCAAGGAGTCTGGGCAGGACTCAGAAGGTCAACGTCTGGCAGAAATTACACATCAGAACTGAGGGCAGATGACCAGATTAGTCATCATGATAAAGGACTAGAGAGGTCATGGTAGCTTGTCAATATTCAAAGAAAAGGAACAGCACATGTAGGAGAGATTTGAAAGGAATCTGCTGAAAGGAACAGCTCCTGTTTTTTTATAGGCTATCTTCAACCCATAAAAATAGTACCAAAATAGAACAGATCTAACAGTAGCCTAGTATGGGTCAGGCCACCAAGTTAAGAGATCTGCTTCATCTCATATCTACTTCCCAGAAGCTGTGATGGGGGTGAGAACACAGCCATCGCAGGGCTCTCGGTGAAATTTCTTAGATGTATTTAAAACTCCAAGTCCTTGACTGATGAATAGGACAATTATGAATTCTTTAAATTGAAATTAAATTTTCTGCAGAAGGTCAACACCATATAAAAAATTCAGCTATTTTTTCCATAAAAACAAACGAATCACATTTTTCTCACCCCTCTAAGACTCAGAAAAATATCATTGAAAAAAGGCAGAAAGAATGTAAGAGGTAGAAGACAGGGTGGAGAATCATGAAATTCTTTTCTCTGGCATAATGTGGTTATTGTACAGAAACTCACCACAGCTGTGTTTAAAACACAAGAGTTGTGTAAGAATGGTTCCATCAGCATCCTTTCATGAAGAGAGCAGGGGTGTACTAGTCTCTTCCCTTCACTGAGGTTTTGCAGGCAGAAGCTTCCGAAAGAGGTGAAGGTATTTTCATCAGTGGTATAGCCCTGGAATGGTGTCCATGTTTATGTAAATAACTTCTCAGTCATGTTCCTTTAAACAGCACTGAAAAAACTCATTTGGTCACAACAAAGACAGAGAGGGTAAGGATGAGAAGTAAAGGAAAAAGTGATCAGTGAAAGTAGGACTCTAATTGGTATGAGAAATGGATAATGGATAGGTAGCAAGAATGGAAAAGAAATAAGATATATATTTCCCATTTAATAGTCCTCCGGGTGAGAACTAACAATCCTGTTTATGAAGATAGCACTTCTCCCATCAGACTCTTGTCAACCCTTACTAAGCACCAGTGCTTTGATCATGACATTTATCACAGTTCACTGCAATTATACGTTGATATGAATTCAGTGAGGTGGCAATGACCTTGCCTCATTTTTTAAATTCAACTCACAGCAGAGTGCCTAGAGTATAGATGGGTTCCATGTGATTTTGCAGTATCTTTGAATTCTCTACTTACAGATTGAAAAATGTGGCAATTGTGCAAGAAAGGTCACTTTCAAAGATGATATTGTTTAAATGCTATGGAGAAGGAAGCTTAGAAACTGCCATTGTCATTTAAAACACTAAAAAAAAAATAGACATCAAGAGGTCCTGGTTATTTGAAAAATTGGGAATGCCAGAAATAACTTATATTATAAATTCAGGGAAAGGTGCTTCTGAACATTTTATTTTTACAAGGAGGTTCATTAAGGTGGGTAGAGTGAGTCAAGATCAGATATTACTGCAGAATGCTCATCAGAAGATAAACTTTTTAAATACATATTTTCTCCAATGTTTGGGTTGAAAGTTATAATGTTTTCTTTATAAATGTGAAAACACAGAGCAGAGATTGCCAGAAGCTTTTCCAAGAACATAAGGAGAATATCTTTGTTTCTGCCAAGAATTGCATGAATAATTCATGTAGGAAAAAATAATGGTGGGGTCAGTGGGCTTGTTCATTAGGTAAAGATCCTTGCCACCAAACCTGATGACTTGAATCATGGAATCTTCATGATGTCAGGTTAGGACCAACTCTAGCAATTTCCACACACTGAGTTGTGGTGTGTGTTCTCTCTTTCTCTCTCTCTCTCTCGCTCTCTCTCTCTCTCTCTCTCTCTCTCTCTCTCTCTCTCTCGCTCTCTCTCTCTTGCTCTCTCTCGTTCTCTCTCTGTCTTCCTTTCTCTCTTCTCAACACACACACACACACACACACACACACACATACACACACACAGGATAAAAATAATAAAAAATGGAAAATACAATTTAAACATTCAAAGTATTTTTTTCTAAGATTTGGTGTCTTGATACATTCCATTGGGAGTTTTATCCACTGAGTCTGACAATGAGGTAATATTTATGATACAAAATATTTATTGTTTAGCATAATACATAGTTTTTCTTTTCCTACCAGTACAGTAGTGTTTGAAACAACATATAATTATATAAAAAGTTTCTCCTGTGTTTTCCTCCTGCAATTGCTTTTTACAAAGACCACAAACATGTCAAACTAAGTATATCCGCTCTTTCTCTTGATCCTGATCATCTCAATATACTTTTTGTTATTTTTTCTTTTTTTCTTAGATATTTTCTCTATTTGTATTTTAAATGTCATCCCCTTTCCTAGTTCCCCCTCTGAAAACTTCAACATACTCTTATCAAGCATTATGTCTCTA